>VYZM01022559.1:121846-152437 GCA_013398915.1 Dromas ardeola | reverse complement strand
GACCGCAGGCTGAGCGTTGCGAGGCTGAAGGTGGTGGGGGGAGGAGGGAGGGAAGGAGCCGTCCCCACGCCGCTGGACGCGCGGGAGGAGAGCTGTGCTGCTGCGAATCCACCCCCCGGCCCACCGGAGACCGGCTCTGCTCGGGACGCTTCACGTCCCGCTGGACAAAACCCTGGAAACTGCACGGTAGACTCACCCTGCTTTGGCCCAAGGGAGGGTGCCTGATGACACAGTGAGAAATTCATCCTTCCAGCGGCGAAGAGTCGGATGCCGATGGTCTTTGTCTGCTTCCCCACTAAAATTGTGTTGTGCTTTCCTAGCTGGGTTGCTGACTGCATCACACCGACTGTCCTTCTTCCTAGAGACTGTGGCTTGTCTTACGGACTTGGGTGGTTAGGCCCAAATCCATGAAGACTCTTAATGTCTCATTTCTATTGACCGAAGTTGAGCACCTAGATGTGTTTGGCTGGTTTTTAGTTCTCTGGCCAACATCATCTAGTCATTACAGAAGGTAATAAAGCAGTAAGATTCCCATTTTGTTCCAGTTTTTTTGAGTTCCGTCTCAGCCTCTGAGATGTTTGGCAAGTCGTTTAGGTGACCTGAGGGAAGGGGTAGTAAGTTTGATAGTGGCTGTTTACCTATAAAGTGCTGTGAATCCAGGTTATCCCTTTGAACTGCTCGTATGACATTTCATCAGAGTTCTCTCCTGTCCTTGTTTTCTCTGCTCTGGGCAGTGGTGCTTACCAACAAGTGGGTATCCTGGTTTAGTTAATGTTAACAGTATGGGCTGAGCACTCTGAGGTGGAGAGAGTGTGGTAATACTCTTTTATGCCTTGGAGTGTGTGAATTTTGTTTGAGCAGCGGTATTTAGTACTGTTCTGCTGTTAGTACTTCTGCTCTTCTAAGGTTGTTTCACCCCAGTTCCTGCCAGATGGCTCTATTGGGGGTTCTCTTACCATATATAAGCTCTTCTTAAGGCATTATTTCGCCTATTGAAACAGGCTTCATTATGTTAGTCTTTTTTCTTTCAATCCATTATTTCTGCCACATGGAATGGACTTTTTGTTATTCCTTATTGGCCATAAGTGACAGTTGTAATGATTGCTTCATCCCGTGTTTTCAGATGAGAGTTTGAAAAAAACATGTTTCTAGTTGTGCAATGGGAGGTAAGCAGTAGTTATTAATTTGGGCTAGACTTCTTGTCCTACTTAGTAGCTGAAATCAATAGTACTTGTAACTTCTGTGGAAAGGATAGGAGGAGACTTAGTAGCTTTTAAGTGGGCAGTAGCTTTGAGGAAGGCCGAGCGTACTGTAGGCAAACCTCTTAGCTGGAATGTCTACGCTATTTCCAACTTAAAGCTTTTTTTCCTGTGGTTGTCTTTGAATATCTTTTGAATGTCATAACTCTTTCTGACTACGTCTTGTGAATGCTTCTCCTTAGAATGCTCTGTGTAATTAGTGCATATTTTGAGATCTCCTCGTATTTCTTAACAAGCTTTGGTTTTAAAACAAAAACCTATTACTCCTGATGTATAGCAGGAGTAGGCCAGTTTTTCCAGTATGATGGTGGTGGGAAGCATATTATTACCTGAAGGTTAGAACTTTAACTTCTGTTACTTGTGGAGAAGTATGAGTTGGATGGACTTTGCTATTCCATGGGAACGAAGGACACAGCCTTGACGCTGTTGCAACACTAAGCTTTTTGTATTCCTGTAGCAGGTTGCAACCCTAGTCACGGGGCAGCACTTGCTGGTTTTGGTGCTGCACTGACCAGATGGACCCAGGCGACAATAAGATGTTATTAGTGAGGCAAGCAGTTGTTCAGTGTATTTCAAACTTGTTAAAAGAATATTCTTCGCTCTTACAAGGCTCGTAATTAGCTGGTGTGATTCTCATTGAATGGCCAAGGCAGCCATAGTGTAACCTGAACTGATTCCAGTTAGAGGCTGTTAACGTCTGCGAAAAGCAGAAATCGTTGTCTCAGGAGTATGTTTCAGCTACTGTTTTCTGTGGGGTTTGTTAGGTACTTCTGTTCATGCCCTTTCATCTCTGCTGTACCTCCCTTTAGAGAAGAAACACTCTGGATTTAATGGCTGGGCAGGTTCAAGCATCTTCTTAAGGGGAAACTGTCTCCCAGCACTTGCAAGATAGGGTAAAGGCAAAGTTCCTGCCAAATCTGCACTCTCCACCAGCGGCTGGAGGAGCCAGAGGTGGCAATTCTTAAGGCTGCATTTATACTCTTTATTTTTCTAACTCTTTATTCTTTCCTAGTTAAATTTTAGCAGGCCTTTTTTTGTGTGGGATGTGTTATCATCTTGTGACAATTCCTGTGACCTTTCTTTCCTGTGTGCCTTTTGGAAGCATAGGGAGGCTGACAGTGGAGACCTTGACTGCCACCTTCTGAATGCAGGATGCAGTTTGAGGGCTGAGAGACAAACATCTTGGCAGATAGTATGTGCATAGATTTCTGTTTAGCCCTCTGGAACTGAGGATGTGAAAGAAACTGTGTCTATTTAGTCACCTGAATATTAAGTTATGGTCTTTTTTCCAGTGTTGTGTGGCCCCTCTCTCCAAAGCTTTTATCTCTGCTCTTATCAACTCTTTCCAAGTTATGTGTTCTGGTGAAAGGGCTGCTTGGACATACGTGGTGTGCCCTCCCCAAGAGGTACGTTATTGTGGCACTGATCAGTGCTGTGCCAGTACTTGTCACTGAGTCCCTGTGACAGGGGATCGGTGTCACAGGGATGTGTGAGAGAGGGCACGAAGCGCAGTGTATTATAATGCTGTCTTGCTCAAAATCTGGATGCAGTTGAGCTGGGCACTTGGGAAACTGTAGTTAGCGTAGCAGCACAGCAGTAACACTAAGGAGGTCTGCTGTGATCTCCTCAGGTCACTCTCTCGGCAGCGTATTTCACCCTCTCTGATAACCTTGAAGTGGTTTTCTCAGCAGCTGGTCGAGCGTTGTGCCAGTCAGCAGAGGAGCAGTCTCATTCTGTAAGCTGTGATCTGCACCCCGGGCTTGCTGCCTCCTGCCGATGTAGGGAGCACAGAACTGATCTGTCATCTGCATTGTAGCATGAGATGCTAAGCTGATAATGTTCACGTTCACAGTTATTTCAGTTTCCTTTCTTTTATTTAAAGGATTTCAAGGTGATCACTGCAAAGACCTGAACAACGTGGATTTTGTCTTTCCTACCATCTTCCATGCCTTTTCATCTATATATTGTGTAATGACTACTGTATTATTATAGCACCTAACTCTACTGCTGGATCTACACAGACAACTATCGATATTCAACTTTCACCTGAGGAAATCCACCAGGGAGAACAGTTTAATATATATGGCCTTAATGGCAGGGACAGAACTTTTCATAGCCTCTGAAGAAAATGAGTAGCATCCCTGAAACTCGTGTTAAAACAATATTAAATCATTCGTTCCTAAAAGGTGTCCCAAAGTCTTTCTGGATAAGGGGAAATTTTAACTCTGAATTGTAAGATGACTTCTTTGAAATGGTATTTGGCTAGGAATTGGAAAATAGGTCTGGTGTACAGAGGCATAACCCACAAAATGGAAACCTGTGGTCTGTAACTGAATTACTTTTCCTTTGAGGGATTAAACTATTTTAGTTAGAAAAACATTTTTAGTATGGGAATAAATGCACTCATATCAAAGTAACCCATTATAGCTTAGTCTATGGAGATTTTGAATGTCTTTCAGATGTGTCCTAATTTATTTTAATTGAATGCTTCCCATGGGTGTTAAAGGACTGGAAAAAAATCAAGCAGTTACTTTTTCTATTTTCTGTCGTCTTTAGGAAAGTTATTAACCTTCACATTAGGGACTGTGTCAGTTTTGTGTCACATGATGAACAGTATTATCTTACTCTGTAGGGACGGAAGGTTTGGAAGAGCAGTTGCTTTGGTCTTGAATGTCTACAGAGCTGAGGACGTAGTTGTCTGTTCCGCTGGCTTCAAATACAGAAGAAGTAGTGAAGAGTGACATAGTTGTACAGAGCTGAAAGGGTATGTAATGTTTCATTTCAAGACTGATCTCATCCTTTACCTAAATGTGTTCGTGTGCCAGGCAGTCTTTGACTTTTGAGGAAAAGTGCTCTCCAAACGGTTACTTTGCCAAGAAACTGTTAACTTATTCCCTGTGTAAATGGTTGCCTACGTAGCGCATTCGATGACTGAAACAAAACTATTACAGATGTGTAACGCCGTCTAGTTTAGTCCAATTACTTACCCACCTGTGAAAGTCTAGTTTTTAATCTTTTGTTCTCTTTATTGTAGTTGAAGAACAGGGATGTAGATAAAGAAGGAATGCTTATCAGAAAAGTTGAGGAGAAAGAAGGAGCAGGATACTGGCAGGGTTGGAGCATATGGGTTAAAATACAAGAAATGACAAAAGATTGAAAATGGTGTGTTGCTAAGGTGGCTGGGAGAAAACATCAGCAAAACGGTCTAAGCTATAAATCTGGTTCTAGCAGCTGTGCGACAAGTAACTTTGATGGAGATGAGAGTCAGGGTTCCAGAGTCTCTTTAAGTAAAAAGTGGTAAGAATTAGTGATTCAAACAATGTCTGGGAAAGCAGCGAGATCATTAAAATAGTTTAACAGCTCCCTTGTTGTTCCAGCCCGTTGGAAAGGAGTCCTCAAAAAATCCTTAGTACAAAAGGTGACTCCACATTCTCCTCCTCCGAGTGAGCGTGCAAGCACCCAACTGCCTTGTCTTAAACGGTTTCCTTTTACGTAAGAACACCCAACACTTGGGTGCTGCAGCAGCCTCCCCAGAGCTTCAGAAATAAGAGACTTTTGTCCTTTTCTCTGATTACAGAGTGTAGAGATTGCAGTGCCTAATTTTGTGATGTTCTCGTGCTCTGATAGCTTGTTTTGCTTTGTCTCACTTATGCTGTGAAGTGCCAGTCACAGTTACCATAAGCCCTTTTTGTTGACCAATTTACATTTTGACTAGCAATAATTGTCTTTTTATGCTTAATGTTATGGATTTCACTAAAGCTGAATGGTGTATTGTGGGCCATTTGTTCAGCCCTACAAAGAGGTTCTTGTATAAGCACAGCTCTAACGAATGATCTAAGCGACTGATACAAAAACTGTTCATAGTTGTTTTTCTCACTCTTTTAAATAGTTTATTTTTATGCTTGCTGGTAACTACTCAATGTATTAGGCAAATTTATTTTTAGATATGGACTCTGTCTTTTTTAGCATTCATAAAAAGTGTCTTTTTCAGCGTTTGTAAGAAGTGAAGTTCTGTTTAGCAGATGGAATTTAATTTCCTGTGGTGAGCTCTCATGCATTTGGCGTAGAGGATGCGGACTCAGTTAATGAAGGGTAACTCCATTTTGGGTCAGACTCCCACTCCAATTAATCTGAATGGGGAGACATTAGAGCAGGACTAGTGATTCTAATAGGCCTCAAACAGAGCAACAGATCAGAGCTGGGCTTTCTGGATGCACATTCTCCAGGTCCTTATGCTGAGATGCTTTAAGTATAATTAGACTTTGGTAAACCACGGAGTTTTTTTCTGAAACCAATAAGGGTTTGGTTTCTGAATTGCAGCCCATTTGGGCTTGCCATGTAATAGGTGTCAAATCTCCTAGTCAACTGTATTCTTAATACAAGTTTTTAGAGCTTTTCTGCAGAATGGTTGAACTTTAAGACCTTCTTAACAAGTATTTGCCCCACAGAAGCGTGCAAGGGGATTATTTATCTGCTTTGCTGTAAACATTGACTTGTGCACTTGAGGTAGTGTTATGCAAAGCTAATCCCAGATTAGTGCCTTTCCAAGCAGGCGGGGTAAAACTGCCTCTGTTAGTTGAGCTTGTGAAAGCTGTAATATGTACGTGACGCTGCACCTGAGATCCCTAAAGACTGGTGATTTTTATGTGCCAGTAAGATGTTTAACGGATTGCAGTGGAATTCAGTTCATGGAGAGGGAGTGTTGTGCACAGCCTAGATTTTAGCATCAAACATGGCGAGCAGTTTGTGTTACAGTAAATTAACTTTCTTGAAATGTAATTAAGCTGAGCGGAGACCAAACCAATTGAGACTTCAATTTTGAAGGCTGGATTTGCACAAGGAAAAAAGATGAATTTCAAAATGAGGAACATGTGGTTTCCAATTAAGTGTTTTTTGTTTTGTTTTAATGTTTGTTATATCTAAGCCAACTAAACGTGACTGAAGTTCCCTAAACCAGAACGGTTTTTTTAGCATGGCTGTGTGCAGAACGCCTCTGATGGCTTTTGCTTGCTAAGCAGCTTTCTGTGAACATCAGGTTTTCTAACTGTGGATGCCCAATTTAAATATTCCCCTCTGCAGTCTGAGCTTTGTGTGTGTAAATGTATGTGTAATAGACATATAGTATGTGTGTATATAAGCTTATATTGTATGCGTATATAAATATGAATATTTATATAGAAAAAATAAGAGCACCATGAGCAAGTGCAGTCAGTAGAAACAAAACACTCTATCTCCAGGGACTTACTGTCCTAATGAAATTAGGAGGTGGCTAAACATTTGATCCTTGTATCACTGTAGCAACTGGCCTGTTACCCGCAGCTGGTGTAACTCCCCTGACTTCCAGAGTGTCAGGCTGCTACAAAACTGATCTGTAGAGAGAAACAGGTTCACATTCCTCTGGTGTTTGACTAGCGGCTCAGAGCAAACCTTTGATTGCAAGTGACCGCAAAATGATGCTGTAGAGCTCTTACTGCACCAGGTCAGTCCTCTGTTGTCCTTGGCTGACCGTGGAGCCCTTCAGCATTTCTCAGAAGCAAACTTTTGCAAGGCTGTTTTATTAATTTTCTTGGTGGATTGGGTATTCTTGGGGCCCAAGTTTCAATGTAACATGCAAGAGATTAGTTTCTGCTAGCTTGTTTAACTAGATAGATTTCTGTTTCTGTGCATTTCATTTCAGGAAGGACTCATTCCTGAGACCTTGGTGCTTTTGACTATTGAGTTTTAAGTAAAACCCCTTTAATAATCACATTCCAGCTAGCAATTTTATCTGTATTAGTAGCAATGCACAAGGCTTGTACCTGTTTAGAAGAACATCTGTCTAAAACTGACCCGAAATATTCAAAAAATACAGTATCGGAAATATTTTAACATTTTATTTAAAAAATTGACAGAATTACTACAGTCTGAATCAAAGGGGTGATCTCAATTCTATTTACCGAACCTGAGTTGCTGCTTGGCTCTTACGCCTAACATAAATCAAAGGGGAAGTATTTTTTCTGTAAAACTTTAATTTCCTCCACTAGACAGTTTTATGTAACCTGTCATTTTGATACTGCACTACTTTTCTTTCCAACAAAAGCAGCATCTCAAAAACTGTGAATCGTGTTTGCTTACAAGGAGAAATGCAATGCAAATAAGATGCGTTAGCTCTGTGGGACTCTTTTTCCAAAATAAAATTCCAGAAACTGTTTTAAGATTCAAGAGAGGATTTTTTTAAAGCAAGGAGTCTGACTGGCTACTTTCTTTGTGTTTGATTGCATAAGAATTGTCAGCTGTTCAGGTTTGTGGGTTGGTTGTTGTTTTGTTTTTTCTAAGGAAAAGAAAAAAAGGAGCTCTTGCAACATTCTGATTTGTGCTGGCTTCCAATTATTGCACTATTTACTCTCCTGGATAAGGAAAACCGCAGCTGTTCTTTTGGACTGTTTAAGGCTGATCTCACTAGAGAGAGGCTAAACTAGCAGGCAGAATGTACACTTTTCAAAAAAGCTTTCCATCAGAGAGCTCTTTTCCACTGAAGAGTTTACTTTTCTGGTTTAGAGATACTAGACTGTCTAAAACGTGAGATGCAGTTCTGTATCTTAGTTACCATACCATTTTTTTTAGGCTGTGAGGTGTTTGAGGTCTGCTTGCATACTAACTGCCTGGAAGCTTAGTGCCAGAATAGATGCTTTCTAATATGAAAATCAAATCTTAAGCGCCCCTCTCTTGGGATTGAACTGAGACTTGTATGAAGCTCTGCTGCTCCTGGAGCCCAAACAGTGGGCTGATTAGCAGAAGGGATTGTTTAACAAGCTTTTGTTTAGCTGCTAGAAATGAGAAGAGTTTTGTCATTTAAGTGAAAAATTTAGATTTATGTAGGTGGAAATGTTTTAATCTTTGTCATTGTGGGAATTGAATCACTTTCTCCTTTTTAATGGTGTAGTGCAGGATAACTGTGATTTGGATTTGGAGAACCGCTGGATGTTTGCCTGAATCTTCGACTATGGAGTAAAAGGAATCTCCGTAACCAGAAATGGAGACATTATGCTTTTTGATTTTGTTCTGCTATTAGATCCCCATACGTGACTGATCTATGAAATGGCAGAGAATGGAACAGATTGTGACCAGAGACGCATAGGAATGATCAAAGAACAGCACAATGGAAACTTTACAGGTAGGTGGAAATGACATCATGTTCTCAGCAGGTCACCTTGGTGTGTAAAATGGCCAGTACAATACTCAAAAGGAATTTACGTTGGTGCGGTTTATGCCTACATAATGCAAAGGGCCTCAATGCCTGAATCGATCTTGAAAACTTCACTCATCTCTAAATCTGAAGTCTAGAGGATTTATGTATTGTAAAGCCACAGAATAGTTTTATGCTGTGTATTTCCATTCACTTTTCTCTTAAACTCTTTTCTCCCTCTCAAGTTCTTATTCTGTAGCTCATATGCATGTGAGCCCTGTAAAGCTGACTTGGGTACCAACAGGGGCTGCAACAGGACTGAGCTAAGAAACTAAGCTATGTTGGCAAATATGTGGCTGGAGAAGTCAGGCTGTACAGCCCCACCCTTTGGCACCGGAAAGTTAGTACTTGGTAATAAAGATCTGTTTTACTCTGGGAGAAATCCAGTTATTAGTCTCCCAATTTCTAGCTTTTCTCTTGACATTTAGCTTCGCTATAATTTATCAGTTTCAATGATAAATTACTAACAAAACATTTAATTACTTCATCTCCTGCCTCGTCTCTGTTTTTCCTACTGGTATGTCTGAAATAGTCTTGGGTTAATATTTAGCACTCATGAAAAATAACCTGAGAACTTTTCTTGAAGAGCCTTGTGTCACTGAAGTATCTGTGCTGGGGAGTATAGCATAGAAATGATAATCATTTTAGTTGGCTCCCTCTCAGCTTTGCGTGTGCCAGTTCCATATTTAATTAAGTTTTGTAACCAAGTGATTTCTCAAGTTGTATGAAGTCTTACACCATTGTCTCTTATGACCTTTACTAAAAAGAAAGTTATAAAAAACAAGGTTGAAGCATCTTTATTAGACATATTAAGTGAAAAAATAGAAAACAAATTCTTCATGCAATGAATGCGTCCAGATTTAAAGAGGAACTGTATGTGACTGTATGTGTGTATGTATGGAACAAATCAAAGCCTTTTGCTTAAAGGCTTAAATCATTCTGTAACTCTGAGAGAATGTGGAAGTTATCCAATATTTGCTGATGTAGGATTTCTGTTAGTTCATCTAAAGCCAACTGATACTTACAGCTAAAGAATACAAAATTACATGGGCTATGTGACTAACGAGGTATGCAATTTCTATGTAAATATTAGCATCTGATAAGGCAGCATGTTTCAATTACTGGAATAAGACTGAAGTAATACATCTTGAGTTACAATATGCTGGGGATTCAGATTAGATTAATATTTTAAATACAACAGCTTTTTACAAATTTAAAATTTAGGAGTGTTATTGCAGTGCTTTAAATGTATACAAAACAGAATAGGTTTTGATTAGGTGATGTTTAAACAAATTTGATGTCTGTTTGGATACAAGATTATTTTTGTTTATTTTTTCCATTGTTTTGTGATCTTATTTTTTTTCTTTTATTTCAGAATTCATTTTCTTTAAAAGTTTAAAAATTATTGCCGCTCATTAGCTTGATGGCTTTGAACGAGCCATTCTCATCCGAAAAATAGCTGGGGTTTTTATTAACCTTGACGGTATTGTAAGTGCAAAATAACACACTTACTAGAAGAACCTTTTTTCTATACTTGTGTGGTAGCATACGGTGACTGGTGTTACAGGAGTGTTGAGCTCTGCATCATAACCAAATCACTGCAGTTAAAAGCAACCAAATGTATAGTGTCAGTCCAGCGAAGGACTACGGTATGGGAGCAGGTCCTTTTCATGGGAACACTTCCTGTCGTCTGGGCTCGTTTTGGAGAAGCTGAACGGCGTGGCAAGGCCTACTGCAGCCTGAGGATCCTGACTGGGAGGGTAGATGCTATTATCCAGTTACACAGTGACTGGAGTGTATAGACAGCACATGTAATTCAATCTAGTTCGATTGGAGAAGTCTGAGAATAGCTTTGGAAGGGAACCAAATTCAAAAGTTCAAAGTGAAACGTGGTGTCTGTAGTGGGTGAGAGTCACGTTTGACCTAATGTATTAGCTGATTTGTAACGAGTAGTACAGTACCTTGTGTAAAGGCCAATAGATCGGCCAGACTTGTTGCACCCTGGACCAATTAGATTCTTGAATGGTTGTCAGCGACATGGAGGAAAAAAGCCACCTTAATTCCTTTGCTGGAGGTCACCTGATTTCTGATGCACTTGGAGCAAACGCTTTGTGATGAGTAGAAGAGATGACCGGGAGCTTACATTTAACTTTCTAACAAAGAAAAAAAAAGTCAATGTATTTTTGGGTGGGACAGAATCTGAACTGTCAGCCTGTGCTTTTACATTTCTGTTGCTTTTCATTTGCAGATTCCCCTTTGTTGAGTGAACGGAAGCGAAGGGACCGAGAAGAGAGGTTGAATATTGTCCTTTGGAAACAACCGCTTGTTACCTTGCAGTATTTTTTCCTGGAAACCCTAATAAACTTGAAGGAATGGACCATAAAGTAAAGATCCTTTCTTTAACTTCTACTAAGCATTCTGGGGAAACCCATGCTCTGATTCAGTAGGTCATTCTGACATCTCGCTTTCCCTGATGATTCAAAACTTTAAAATTCTTCTTTCAGAAATCATATTTGGTTTTGTATTTTAAGGTGCCTACTGGAACATACCACACTTCTAGCTGTGCACCCAGACCTTCTGTCTAAATTATGTATGTGTAAATACAGTAAGGTGTCAATGGAAGAAAATTGCAAAGCTCTTTTGTGAAGAGTTGAATATTCCAGTTTGAGAGCGGGATAGCGTTTAGGGTTCCTTAAGGCAAGAGATATCGTACTTATGACTGCAGTGTTAAGTACTGATCTATTAATGTCTGTGTTAGTATTGCTAAATGATCTTCCAGTAGCTCAGCTAGGGCAGGGTTCAGGATTACGTGGAACTTGGAGTGATGTTTATGATGCTGCAAAGAGGACTTTGCTTCTAAGCTATGTGGTACCTTTCACAACAGGAAATGATTTATTAAAGCACTTTCCCTAAGCATTATTTACACACTGGATAAAATGGGCTTTTATTCCAGTTAGAAAATTTGCAAGTAGCAGTCCTAACATCCCCTGCTAATGCTGAAAAGCATAGCTGTTTCCTAATGCACTAGGCTTGAGAGGGTTTGGAGTGCCAAAAGGCAAACATGAGTAAAATTGGCAATTGAAAAATCCAAGAGTAGCAGCCATCCTAGTGCTTGTGTTGGTAACTGGACTCTCTTGTGTTCGGGATTGAGTTTACAGCCTCTTTCCCAGTGAGAGGATAGGATCTAATATCACCTCGGGTGATCCTAGCTCACTGTGCAGAGTGAGCCAATGTTGGTGATAACGCGCTATGTTCATTGACCCTTCCGGGCTAGGTTCAAGGTGCTGACACACAAGATCCATTGAGAGAAACTTCTAGTTTCCATTTTGATCTTCTGAAATTATTTGTATGAAAAATACCAGGTTTATGTAGTGTAGTCTTAATTCCCCTTTACACCCCAAAAAAAAGATCTAACCCCTAAACCTACTTATTTTGCGATGTGCCTTCGTTCAGCTATCATTTGGAATTACTTCTTTGAGAACTGTTTTATTGGGTCTTACGTTAGCCATTTATGACAACCTCCAAGCATTTATTTAAACCCAGCAGAAATAACATTTGAGGTCTTATTTTAAGCTGTTACCTGGCTTCCTAGACACCAAATTCTGTTACAGATAGCACTCACATCCTCTGTTGTGCAGCACATTTATGTTGTCTAGTACTAGCATGACAATATCTTTACAGAAAATAACACTGACTATTATAAGCTATTAAGTTGAGACCTTGGATTTACTCTTAATGATCTCCTGTGTTCCACTTGAGTAAATTGCGATTTAAATGTTGACAATCACTTGAAAATCCAATTGTCATACTAATATAAGCAGCACAGTTGATTTTAAAATTAAAGGAAAGTTAGAGTGACTTTTTTTAGCCTGTTTAATATGAATTATTTGTGACTGTTTTCCTCTATTACGTCTCATATTTCTATCTTCTTCTGTCTAAATAAATAAATAAATAAGTTATGTTCGTAGTTTGTCTGAAATTAAGTGGTGCTAGCACTTGCTTTTTTATATCATTAGGTGACAGTATTAATAGTGTTTCCTAGAAAATAATAAATGTATTTGCTAATGTACTGTGTGTGGCCACATACACATCAAACAGAATGTGTATGTAAAACTAAACAGCCTCAAAAGTAATTGGGTAACAAATTACATAGGAAAACACTTTTCTCCCCTTGCTGTAGTAGCTTCCCAATACTTCATAATTACTAAAATGTATTGATTAAATTTTGAGCTGTTAAGAGAGAGGTGAATTTCAGTAGGTCAGGGGAACCAAAATAGTGTAAAGATTTGTTCCTCTTACTGTCTCTGTGGTTTGAAATTAGCACTTCTGTATTTCATCCACAGCTCGTCCCTTGCCCAGGGCCAGCGCCTGCTTTGCACTTCGCTTACCCATGGATGTTGTTGATGGCCCTGTCTTTGAGACTGTCTTGGCTGCAGAAGCTGAATATTTGTTTTCAGATTGTGTTTGTTTTCAGATGGTTACTTTGTTTTTCTTTATTTGTTTTTTTTTGGGGTTTTTTTTGTTTGTTTTTTTTTTTTAGAAATACATGGCTGAACTTTGATCTCATTTGACAGTGAAGCTGAGATTTTTCCATAAAGAGTAAAGGCTCCCCGGATATTTTCTTGTGAGGTTTATGCTTTTATAATAGCAAACTTTTCAGCTGCCATTGTCCCTGCTGACTACACCCACGCAGGCCCAGTCTATAGGGATAAGTAAGTTACTTTGAAATGCATGCTAAATTATGAAAAACCCTAATTGCCATTTGTCTTTTAAGATTGTGGCATCGACGAAGTATCTTGGTGTCTTTTTTACTGACGCTTGCAGTGCTTACAGCTACGTATTACATTGAAGGAACACATCAACAGGTATGAGGTTTTCAAGTTAACTTTCCATAGTGACTAATACTTCCTGTCCCTGTGCTAAAGTAGATGTATTGGGAATTGAATGGGGTCTTCATGAAGTTGTAATCTATCTTTTGAACTCCTGCTCGCTAAGGATATTTGTTTCTCATGTCATGACTCCTCGCTGTTGTGTGTGGATGAGTCGCATTTTAGAGATGCGGAACGATCAGCTGTATCGTTTGATCTATTCTGTTGCATCTGTAGGTGTTCCACTTCTCATCCGTTCCTGAACAAGCACACTTCCGATGCTGCAGCACTCCTTCACATCTGCTGTTAACAAGCTTTTAATAGTGGTGCGAGCTCGTGAGATATAATGATAAACTGAGTCATGATAGAACTTTGTGGTTCCCAAGAAATGTTTCTTCTGCTCCTACAGACCTATCTGTATGGAAGGGTCTCCTGACTGGCTAGGATAGGCATATAGCTAGATATAAAATGGTTTCATGGTTCAAATCTGGTTCTGCAATGCATCTCATACCCCCATTGTTTTCAAATGGTTGTTTAAAAACTTTTTTGTGCTTTGGTGTACGTGAAGACTGATGCTTTTGCATCACTTGAAGTGTAAGCCGTTGCTTAACCATAAGGTGATGGTGTTGTCTACACCTTTCCCCTCCCCATTTCTCTTAGAGTTTCAGATTTTCCCTGGGGGCAGACAGCCCTTTTAGACCCTGCAGAGCATTTCCTTGTGCAACTGAATCATCTTACCGCTCTGACTCTGAAATCAGCAGGTTCCCAGTTTCAGAGAACTTGCTTACGTCCATACTGCTATGGTGTGTCTGGCTGCCTGAGGGACGTATGGGTCTGGAACAGAAGTCCTGGCTTCCCAGTACAGATCTTGAAATGCAGTGAAATGAGTTGCTTCAGCGCATCACATTCTTGCTCGCACAATCCTATGCTTGAGACCTAAGCACTTACGCCCAGAGCAAGTTGGTAGATGGTAAATCGGTGGCCTGTTCCTGATGGACAAATTACCTGCTTTGTTAAAAACTGCCCTGGTTTGTGGCCAGCATGAAGGCCAGCGCCTGATGCGCTCAACATTTGCCACTAGATGGCTCTTGCAAACTGGTGTTGGGGCTCATGGCCCCTGAGCGGGCTGCTGGGCCGCCACTGCGCCAAGGCTCGGCAGGGCAGAGCTGCTTAAGAGGTTTCCCTGAGCCTGCTGGCATCAAACCTCTGCCTCTGGGACTGGCGAGGGGAGTGTGACCTGCAGGGTCCAGCCAGAGCTCTCCGTTCTGGGCGTCTCAGTCATGTGTGCCAGCAGGTATCTCTCCATCCCTCTTCCTCCAGAGCTCCTTCCCTATAGTCCATGTCCCGCCAGTGCCTCTGCCTGTCTCTGTACCATCAGTGTATACTTGAATATGAACCACTTTCTTCCAAAACCATACAAAGAATAATGAAGTATATTTGTGGTTATTTGGCATTTTCAGGACCTTTTTACACTCTGTCAGGCCTGGTTAAGACTAGAAAACTTCATCTTGGTGCTGTTGGTTCATGGATAGTATGAAATGGCATCTCTTCTTGGGGCTGGGGTACAGACAAGTTGATGGCCTGGATCATCCTTAGTATTGCTGTTGTGGCAGTGAGAGGGAGATACTGCTCCCCGTTTCTCCGGTGTACCCACATGGACTTTTTATGTCCAGAATTTGCTGTTACTTTCCCGTATCCCCTCACTTATGTGTACAACACATAACCAACATCTTAGTCTTTTCTTAAAAGTAGCAAACCTGGTTACTTACTGGTCCGAGATAAAACACTCAACAGAGTCACTGAAAGTGCAGCTAATTATATTCCTTTATTTAACCTGTTCAGGCAACTCCCTGGGTCGTCTGCTTGCTGCTTGGGCTCCAGCAGACACTGTCTGGGGCTTGCTGCTCACTCTCACACCTACTATGTCTCTTCTGGATTTCATCCCCCCAGTATTGAACCTGAATTTTTCATCTGTCTCCTTGGAAACTTGCTGGTTCTAAAGCGTGTGGGATTTTCTTTTCAAAGTTGCTGTTCACTGTACGTGTCTGTGCTGTAATTGTAATAAATTGCAAATACAAGTACCTAAGATTCTATTGCAGTTATCGTAATCCAGATGACTATTTGCATTAGTTTGTAGCTTTAACTTTCTCCTGTAAGAGATATCACCGTTCTTGATTTACTTTTTTTCCTCTTTTGTGGCTTTTCTTTTTCAGTATGTGCGGTATATGGAGAAAAAGTTCTTCTGGTGTGCCTACTGGGTAGGATTAGGCATTCTGTCCTCTGTTGGGCTTGGAACAGGTCTCCACACCTTTCTGCTCTATTTGGTAAGGATATTTCCATACTGTGTTCTTTCTGAATGGAGTATTTTAATTGTTGCATATTTTTAAAGCTGTGAATAAAGAATATTCCGTAAGTCCTAGATGTTAAGTACTTCTGAAAGAAATGAAATACTTAGTGTAATGCTTCTGTGCTCTAGTGAATGCTATTCATATCCTATACTGTGTAACCTTGTTTTGTAGTTTGCATGCTATATGTTTGTTGAACTGTAGATGTTAGCCTGCTGCAATCCTCACTTTGAAACGAGTCAAAACCTGTCGTCTAATTTCCTAACTTAAATGCAACATTTTCTAGTGTGTGCAGCTCAAATGTTTCCATTTAAAGTTTTTCAGCATACTCTTTCTTTTAGTAGCTTAAAATGTTCGTTTTTCTAGCAGAAACCAGTGAAATAGGCAGCTATTTTAAAGTTCAGTCTATATTAATTTTGCTTCGAAAATAATGGCAAGTAAAAAGTTCGTCTACAAAGATAAAATGATATCTGTTGTTCTGAAAATTTGTATAATGTTGTTTATCTCAACTTTTAGCTAGGAAAGTTAGGGAAGTGTTTGGGTGTGTTTTGCTTTTGGCCATTGGATTAGTTCCTTGTTTATGAAACCACTGTCCTGGATTTAAGAAAACGATTCATGGCCACAAAATAATTAAAACCAGTTTATGCAACAAATGTCATCTTGTATCTGGAACAATTACAGATGTTTACTTTCAGAACTGCTTTAATCATTAACAATAACACAGAAAACGCTACAAGAAACAAGAAACTCGTGCTTTTCCACACAGCAGGGCAATGCCTGTTGGATCGAATGGCATCTCTATGGGCTGCGGTTGCAGAAGTCTTTGACTCACTAGTAATGTAGCTTCTCTCCTAAAGACGACAGGGGCAGAAAGTACAGGAGAAAGGAAACTATTGCCAAACAGAAACAAGTTTATGCATGCATAGCCTTCTAGACAAAAATATTGCTGTCACTCTAAAAGACTGGAAATGGAAATTCAGTAAAGCTGACGAACAAGAGTGTCTAAACATTTTTACATAACACTGAATAGTGCTTAGACCGCAGTGAACTGACAGTGTTACAGATCTCTCTGACTTGCAGAGATGATAAGGGATGTTTAGGGACAGAAAAACATGGGCTGGACAGAGGGAGAATCAATCAAAATCATCGGGAAGGGAAAGGAAAGCAGTTCCAGGTTTGCTGCAGAAATCAGTTAATCATGACTTAAATCAGCAAGTAGGAAACAGTTTAAATGATAGATTTTCATCATCTGCATTTTTTTATGTTTTCTTAGGCTATCACCCAGTGAGAGTCAACTTAAGGTTTCTTCTAACCAAAGATTTCATGTATTTAGACATCCTCTTTGAAGCAGTTTGGAGAGCTTATCATACAGTTCCTATTCTTAATTCTTACACGTGTCGTGTCAGAAATCTAGTAAATAAGAAATGTTATCCACCACTTCTAAACTATATTTGAAAGTGGGTAGTGTTGCTTTGCTGTACGTTGATCTGATACAGGGTAGGAAGAGTGCTGTCATTTTAGACCCTAGGCCACTCCAAGATGATTTTGTCACATAAAGGAGTCTTCACAAGACAACACCACTTCTTTTTACCTAAAAGAAGGTGGACCAAAATGATCTTTCTTTTACTCTGTATTTAAAAATTCAGATGGTTAAATAGTTCTAAATTACTTTAATAGAAAATAAATTACATTTCATAACGTATCACTCAAGTTTTCCTGTGGAGTGTATGAGCCTTGTGGATATATTTAGGCCATGACCTGAGCTGACGCTAAAGTACCACATATATACAAAATTTAACTTGTCTATTGGTTTATCAATATAATTTGTGGGGGCTGTACAGGAGATGAACAGCCTTCCAAAGATTATAGGGAGATGCATCACGGAGGAAAAGAAATTTAGTTTAATATTGTTAGCGAAGGTACTTATTTGGAATGTAAGTGGCAAGGTTTCACATAACTTTTCTAGGGGAAAAAAAACAGACAAAATAGATTGCATTGAATAATTAGAAGGTGGTTACAGAATAAAACATAATAAAACAACACCATCGACATCTACTGTGTAACAATACAGGAGAAATACTTGTTTGCCTTAAGTTTGTAAGGCAGATAAGCATGTTTCTATTACATTGAGGGAATTCCATAAAGGCAGTGAGTGTAGGAAGAGAGAGAAATAAGGATTCATTTTCCTCTTTTCTCCTGTGCAAGGTTTAGTGACCAGCATGGACTGTAAATTCAGCTCAGTTAACGTTCTCAGGGCACTGGAGGCTTGTCTGAACCCTGACTAGTGAACTTGGTGGCATGTATTTGGGTTTGTAGCCACTAGATGGCAGTGGGAGTGTAAAAACACAACTTCATTGCCTTTAACGGTGTGTTGCCATTTTAAGTACCTGAACTATTAATACCCCTGTCAATACAGCTATATCAGCAATACCTATATGCAATATGCTGTCAGTGGAGAAATAGGCTTCTTAACATCTTCTCAGTTTGAGCCTACACCTTGTGTGAAAGGGAACACGGAGTACTAACTTAAGACTGTTGGTGCAACTTTTAGGGGTAAATTATTTCAGAATTGTATTCCAGATTTAACCCATCTGGAAACAATGCAATTAGGAGCTCCAGCTTTCAAATGAGGAGTTTTAAACTATTTTGCTTTGTTGATTGTGCAGCAGTTGCCTCTAAAAGTAGAAATACAAAAGGTTAAGTGGGGAACTTGCTATATTAACTTTTACATTAACTGTATATCTACTTTTCATGTTCCACATACTTTAGTTACCTTTTTGCATTATGGTAAAACTTATTCTTCTGTTGATTCAAAGAAACAAAAAGTTACAAAGCAGTAAATCCCCTTCTGCTTTAGTGCCTGGATTTGCTGGCAGTAGAGAATAGACTCAGTAAGTGTTTTAAAATTGCTTTTAATTAATTGCTCATTTTGAATCTGTATGTACAGGGAGATTGTTGGGAATGCAATTACATGCTTAGAGAACAATGCTCTTGGGCCCACCCATGTGCTGCTGAGCTCCTGTTGATGCTTGCAGTATTGTCTCTGCCATTAAGGGCCGAGGGGTAGGAATTGATGGCACGTAGGCACCTGCTCAGATGCTGCGCCTGAACTTCTTCAGCTGTGACACAGGTGCATCTTTTTTAAATATAGCCCTCCTTTTACTGCATATCAAACTGTTCATAAGCACAGCCTGTTAGCCGGGCAAACCATCGAGTGAGTTATGCAATAGAGGCAGTATCTGAATGCCTCTGGAGGGTTGCTTTCCCTGACATGGTTAGCTGTTTTTCCAGTGTTGAAAACTGTCATTTGTCTGGATTCTTCAGAGCATCTCTCACCAGCTGCTTTTTGGAACGGCATGAATTCAAGTGCCAGGAGAGATCCTGGGGTTAGCCGAGAAGAGAGTACTTGGAAACGGTTTGCTCTAAGTAGATTTTACAGTCTAAAGCAGTCTCGGGGCTGGGGGGGATGTTACCGCCCCTGGGTAATATCGGTTCGTGTCTGATTTGGATTTTGTTGGTCACCAGAACATTCTTGCTGCATACATCTCGGTGGAGGAGGGAGGTCAGTTTTGTTAGTTTGATAATAGGCTTTTTATTGCTATTTCTGTGATTCAAGAACTTTCTATGTGTTATAAAGGGTCCGAACATTGTCTGCTGTATTGGTTCCTAGTTTAATGCTGCTTCCTTAGTCGTAGCCAGCGCTAAATGTAAGATTTGACATGGCTTTTTGGGAAACAATTCTTGTGCTGTAAATTGGCACTGGGCTGAGGGCTGGCACAGAGCAGATCTTCATCGCAGAAATAGGGAAGCAGGCCACTCTTCCAAGAATCCTTTTTATTCTGACACTTTCAAAACAAGTCTGCTGGCTTGTTTTCCGAAGGTCCATTAAAGGTTTTTCACAATTCTTTAAAAACAGCACTTTAAAAATAGGAATCATGATGTGGTTCTGTAGGAAATAAAACTATTATGATTAACGGCTTTAAATATTGTTTTTAGCAGCACACAGCTTTTTTTTTTTCTTAATCCTGAGATGTTTTCTCTTCTGTTGGTGATATATTAAGATATAAATGTCATGAATCACCTAATTACCTAAAAGAAGATGACTGAGGGTAACTCGTCAGGAATTTCTTGCATCTGTACATCTTGAAGAGGTCTGTTTGCCACCGCGAAATGCAATGAATGAGCTGCTGGAGGGGCACGGGGGACGCTAGATGGAGCGCTGGCTTGGGACCGCGCCGCCATTGCCATCCTCACGCCACGCTCTGCCTCGTGATTTGGTTTCAGTTCGGCTCTGGCGAACGGATTGCAAAAGATGCGGCAAACAAAATCAGCTTAGAATTAAAGCCTTGCGCGAGAAGCGGATGATAAATGTCCCTTCTGTGTATGGTCTGTTACGATCTGTAACGGTGGGGAATGAATGGAAGCGAATTCCTCACAGGTCAAAAGTGCAGAGCGAGCTTTGGCTGTTTGCATTTGTTTGTGTTTTTGTTTCTTAAATATGGCTCTCCGCTGGCTTGCTGATAGAGCCAAGTGGAGCAACTGCTGCAAAGGCTTTTGCCGGTGGCCGGCCTGAGGACTAGCACAAACAGGAAACCTGAGGCACAATAGGGATGGTTCGTGTGCGGAGGTCACACAACCGTTCGAATTTTTTCAGAGCTTAATATGTGGGTTTGTCACTTAATTCTTACTGGGGTGCTCTGTCGCAGAGTGGAAGAGAGCACGGCAGTAATTTCAGGCCACGAAAAAGAACAGAAAACTGCCTTAAAAGAGAAGTGAGTTGAAAAGACAGTGTCCTTATTGACAGTGCTGGCTTTAGAGAGCCAGTTTGAGTTTATCTGGGCTTGAGGGGTCAATGTCTCGCTTTTGTTCTGAATTGGTTCCAGGGTTTGGCTTTGGTAAGGGGTCACATTCTGGCCTCCTGAAAGTGTGGTAGTTTGCAGCTGAAATGAGTCGCGTTTTGGCACTATCTGAACTGGTTTAGGTTAGAATCTGAAGATTTCAAATCCAGACGCCTTGTGATTCAATAATGAGCCCGTTAGCTTTTAAAAAGAAAAAAAAAAGTTGTTAGTGTAAATAATAAATAAAATAAATAAATAAAAAACCACAAATAAAACAATGTTTTCTTGCCAGGACAACTGAAAACTTTTTAAAATCAAACTTAATTCCTTTTAGTTATCTGGTTCCAGGAGCTGACCTTGTAAGGAGACTCATGATAAAATTACTAAAGTGCTTCTAAAAAGAAAAGCTCACAGGACTTACTGCGCTTTATGAAGTAAACAGAATAATTTAGAAATCCACAGAACTTACTCTCTTTTTTCTCCATTTATTTACTTGTGACTTTAATACAAGAGTGTTTTCACAGTGATTGTCAGCTTCAGGAGAAGTTTTGCTCTTTCCATTTAGATGGAAAGAGCAAAACTTCTACTTACTCACGCTTACTAGTGTGAGTAACCCACAGAAAACTATGGGTTCTGTGTGTGGAGGAAAAAGAGAAACAAAAGCCGAGCTGCCTCAGCCAGGTGGGAGGGCGCAGCAGTGCTGCCCTCCCCAGCGCTGAATTACTTTTGTTAAGTGGGGTGTTCATTTTCAGTCCATACTTTTCTTCAATTCACATGTCAACTTGCAAGCCTAAAACAAATGAAATAAAAAATGGTTCTGTCTAATATCTGTGCTCAGATTACTGCTCGTGACTTAAGGTTAATTGAAAGGAAAATACATGGTGGGTGCAGAAGACAGAAATTAATTCTAAAGTAAGGTGAAACAGATCCTGTTTGTGTGAGGGTTGTTTGTGACTCTTATTCTCTCATTTGTTTCCTTCATGCCTTTAAACCTACTTCCTCCAGCTGTCCTAAGCTTTTTACAATGAACTGAAACATCCTGGAATACTTGAATCAACATACAACTTTAAAAAAAATTACTTTTGCTGACCATCTCTTGACGGGAACTCCTGCTTACAGCTGACATGGGCTCCGTTCTGCTTGAAACTGCAGCCTTGCTATTAATAATGCACTGATGAACTGGAAGGGTCCAATGGGTTAAACTGGACACTGCTGCCAGATTAGTTGTGTAACCTGGGTGTTTCTTAAATGTTCTGGTGGCTTGCTTGCATTTAAAAAAATCTGAGATTAAATATGGTATTTTCAAGGAGGAAAATGTTCGTTTGGAGTCTTCGTCCCCTCTAAGCGCACCCATTGTTGTTGTATGTGTCAGATACCGATAGATACCTGCAGAGAATTAAACCAGCACCTCTGGTTTAGATTAAGCTGTAGGAGAACAATCCCTTCAACTGCTGCAGCTCAGCTGGGGAGACTGTGGGCTGAGCCCCCAGCCCCTGGACTGGTGCGTTAAAATCGATGGTAGTTTAAGTTCTGCTGGGTGCAAGCCTGGCAACTGCTGGGCGGACGCTGCCGGTCCCGCCGCCCTGCTCCGAGGGTGGTAGCCTCTGGCGTGGGGGCCGGTGGAACAGCTGGAAGCAATAACCTCCCATATTGCCCCACCATGAATTGCCGGACCTCATGAGTCAGAGCCCCAAATGGTGTGACTGCGAGTTCCATATACGGCCTCCAATGCTGCTGAAAGCAGCGTACGTCAGAGTCTGGATGGTTTATCTAAAGCTGGAGCTGTGGCAATAAACAGCTAATGTGAAGCGCCTCCATCTGCATGGGCCTTACTTCGACTTTTCAGAAGTCCACAAAATATTGATGTCATATTAATATTTAAGCTATATTGAGCATCTTGGCCAGCCATAGGGATTTGAACTTGCAGCAAGCTGAGGAGTTAGTAAGGTGATCAGTACACCCTTTTCTTCCTTTTGAGGGTTGATGGACTTTACCTTTTAGATGCTGACGCCTTGTTTTCATTATCTGCTCTCGACTTCCTCATCACTGGTTCTGTGTCTCATAACTCTCCTGGGAGGTCACGTTATGCTTTCTCCTCATTTGCTCCCTTGGAGTTCCTGCTCTTTTTTTTTTTTTTTTTTTTTTTTTTTTTTTTTTTTTTTTCTGCAGAGCCTGAACTTTATACTTTTCATGTCACTGCTTCCTTGAACGGGCTGGAAATAATGATAACAGGGCAAGACGATCTCTAATTGGAGACGTTAAAGCCAATCATCACTACTAGTGTCAATTTGAATAGATGCTGTGATTTATTCTTCAGAAATAATAAGTGGGTGGCTGGGGAAGGGCAAGGAGAAAATGCTGACAGATTATTTTTGTCTTCTGTCAGCACCAGAGTATAAACTTGGATTCTTCCAATTGTGCCTTTCCCTGACACGAGTCTGTTTGCTCCTATAGAAAGTCGCGTGGGCACAGCCTTACAAAACGTCTGCTTTTTGTGTTACTCCTCAAAGTAGCAACGTGGCCCTGTTATGCATGCAGGGGTAGCACGTGCCTGCTCCCTTGGTGGTTCTTGTTCAGTCATATTCAGAGCTTGTGGCTCATCGTGTGGAATTTCCATCAGCTCTGTGCTGTGGGGCAAGGCTTGACTAAAGTGGGAATAGAAACTTGCTAACAGACACATGATTGTAAAATTAATACATCATTTGA
The DNA here is from genome assembly GCA_013398915.1 of Dromas ardeola. Taxonomy (NCBI): domain Eukaryota; kingdom Metazoa; phylum Chordata; class Aves; order Charadriiformes; family Dromadidae; genus Dromas; species Dromas ardeola. The sequence goes on along the minus strand of VYZM01022559.1, from coordinate 129,196 downwards.
AATGCTGTGACGGCCTGCTAAAACTAGCCCTGACCGCTTGATGGATGATTGTGTCACTTGAGGATGCTCTAGGTACAGGATCCTTCTTCATTCTGAGCCCTGTTTTACAGCCGTCACTGCATACCAGACATTATAGAAAATCACGAGACGTTTTAATCTTGTAACACAGACAGACAAACTAGATTGACATATTTACTAGCCACCTTCAGATCAAGCTTGTCCTTCTGAATCACAGAACGGTTTTCTTTGTGGGTAGTTGTCCACTGCTCTTGAAGATAAAAAAAATGCTGTAACATGGTGTTACTTTCTGGAGAGGTGTAATGACTTCATAGATAAGTATGAGATGAGTCGCAGCCTGGGGCAATGCTTGCAGGATGTTTCCCATGAGAAGCGAGCTTTTGTTTTTCCAATTTATCTTAATCAAATATAGCATGACATGTTTCCCCCTTGTGGAAGGGCTGAGTCTTGAACCCAGTATGAAAAGCAGCTTATCCATGGAGGAAAACGGATTTTTTTAGTGCGTTAAGTTCAGCAGTGAGTTCAGTGTAATGTTTTTCTTGCTGGCAGACGTATCACTTTGCTTTGTGAAATGTTTCTAAATTAGAGCCAGTCTAAAATTATATCTTCCCCAAAAAGAAAAGGTTAAAATTAGATGTAGTTGTTCTTGTGCTCGTATCACTTCAGCGGGATGGCTGTTCTGTGAAGGGGCGTGTGAGAAACCAACACTTGACGTGGAGTTTGTTTAAAGCTTTAATTGTGTTCACAGAAAGGTCCACAGAATGATTAATAATGTGAAAATACGATTCATTTTTAATTGGATATTCAGTCATTTTTCCTTATGGTAAAGACTCTTCTGTTGTAAGAATTATACCAGCATGTTTTTAAGGATTTTAACTTGATTTTTTTTTTTAACATGTGCCTGCTGTCTCTTTCTACTTGCACCGATGAATTTCCAACCATAATTTATAGATAAAAAGATTATACTTTCTAGAAATTTCATAACACAGCATTTAAAGTAACTTATTTCTAAGGATTAGCAGTGGCTGTTCTAACTTGGGTGCCTTCAGTCATTGAACTAAAACTCCTCTGAAGTCCTGTGAGTTCAAGAGTTCGAGGTTACCTTCTATGAGACGTTAGGGTTGTGCAGATAGGGATTTCCAAACTCCCCTAAATTACTATTGCTAAAAAATAGATTTATGATGAGTTGATCTTGATGACCAGATCTTGTCTTGTTTGATTTGTAAATTGTACGGATATTTCTAACAAATCGCATTCCAGCCTAACCACAGGCTCCTTCTAGTCGTCAGTAGTGGCAAGCAAATGTTTCTCACCCGAGTCAGCAGAATGTTTCTCAATTTCTTCTCTGCTAGCCCGTGTTAGTACCTCCTGCAATTTAAAAGAAAAAAAAAAATCACTGGAAGAGGGTGACGGAAAGACAGTTGGTGTTCAGGATCTTACATGTCTTGGATTTCAGCACTCTTCCTGGTTTGGCAAGCAGCGCATTTACTAAATGGCTCAGGTTTAGTGTTTGTTGTCTGGTATGGCAGGGTTTGAAGCAGTTTTGCAAATGCCCTTTTCAAAGGTAGAGCTGCAGTTAGAGTCCGAGAGGGGATATCTCAGAGGTTTTCCTGAAATGCTGAAATAAACTGAGCTATTGCAGAGAGGCAAAGCACCCTGAGTATTTACTGCGGCCCCATGGGGAGAAGGAGGAGGAGAGGGTGGAGGAGGTATTATTTGTGAAGAGGATTAAAAAAAATTGTATGAGAATTAATCCTTCTGGCACAGGGAGGAGTACAGAGAAAACATCTGAGCATATATTGAAGGGGGTTTTCCAAAGGTGGCACCCAAAGCCCATTTGAAGTTGGTTCCCTGTTCCATTCAGAGTTAAACCATCGCTATTGCTAAATAGAAAGCAAAATGGCACCTCTCTTATGAAACACCCAGCGACCCTCCCACGCTCCCCCTCCACCCCCCGTCGCAACCATGGCCCTGTTTAGCCAACCATTGTTTTTGAGGTGCTTGGTAACCAGGGCTTTGTAAAAGTATAATGCTGTGTGTGAGCGTTGAGAGCTGAGCTGGAACAAAAGCAGATGTGTGAGATGCTGCCTGGAGCCTGCCGAGCTGGGAGAGGTTGTCCATTCCACTCGCAGGACAGCTGGGCTCCACTGCCAGGGGAGGACACGGGATTGTTCTGCCTTCCTTTGGCTCGCTCTCAGTTCCAGTGCTCCACACTTCATCACTCTAAATGAACCGTTTATGCTTTACTTCTTATTCCAGTTAAAATGTGGCTTCTGTGGGTTCCATAACTCCCAACTTTTTCCATTATAGAATTGTTTACATTACAGTGGAAGAATTATGTTCAATTGGCATAGTCTTCAGGTGGCTCGTTGGCCGTTTACAGCTGCTTTGTGAAATGCCATTTTTTCCATTGGCTACTTCTTGTAAAGTTTTTCCTTTTGCAGACATTTGTTGAGACTGGGAGAGCTGTCTTAACAGGAGGCAATGTTTTGAGACTGTTGAGCCATTTCAAGGATGGCAACTCTGTTGAGAGAAGCTGCTCGTGGCAAGAAGCTCCTGCAGCAGCCTCCCGTTAGGCATTTTGTCATCGTTTGCTCTCCTGAGATTGCACGCTCTTTTTTACACACCTTGTGTGCAGTTTGGGAATCACAGAATCGCAGAATGGTGGGAGTTGTAAGGGACCTCTGGAGAGCATCTCCTGCAACCCCCTGCCAGAGCAGGGTCACCCAGAGCAGGTCGCACAGGAACGCGTCCAGGCGGGTTTGGGATGTCTCCAGAGACGGAGACTCCACCACCTCTCTGGGCAGCCTGTGCCAGGGCTCTGCCACCCTCAAAGGAAAGAAGTTCCTCCTCGTGTTTAGGTGGAACTTCCTGTGTTCAAGTTTGTGCCCGTTACCTCTTGTCCTGTCTCTGGGCACCGCTGAAAAGAGCCTGGCCCCATCCTCCTGACACCCACCCTTTAAGTATTTATAAGCATTGATAAGATCCCCTCTCAGTCGTCTCTTTTCCAGATTAAAAAGACCCAAATCCCTCAGCCTTTCTTCATAAGAGAGGTGTTCCAGTCCCCTCATCATCTTGGTAGCCCTTTGCTGTCCCCTCTTCAGCAGGGAAGAAATGCTGGTAATGCCATCACTGAAACCTTGCAAGAGCTTGGGGGCCTCGCGATAGTAGCGATTAAATTTGCCTCTTACTATTATAAAACTGAAACTAACAGTCTCCCATTGCAGCTGGCTGTAGTTATATTCTACTGTGGCAAGTCTTCCAAACTTTGTGGAACCGAAAACCGTACTTCTTGATTCACACACCGTATCTCACCGCTTTGGCAGCCACCTTACGCTTACTCTCAAGGGAACGTAGGAAGTGGTCATTTACAACTCAAGTACGTGGGGATTTCCGCCATGCAAATTTGCTCTTCAAGAGAATTTTATTGCAAATTTCTGCAGGTGAAAGCCATTGATTTAAGGAAGATGGCTTGAGCCCTTTCTTTTCCCAGGGTAGCTGTCAGACTGGGGAGGGGCAAGCAGGGGATGGGATTAAATTCCCTGAGTTTCAGAGTACGGTGGAAAGAGAGGTTCCCAGGTTTGCCATAAATGTACTTTATAATTTTAGGAAAATTTCAGCTCTCTCTTTGCATCTGTCCTTGGTGAGTAAAATAGAGATACGTTATTTGTTTAGATATGAAGCTGCTGGGGACAGGGATGATCTTGCTATAAGTACCAAAAAGGAGTTCATTGCCGTTGGGGCCAATAGAAATGTCGATAGTGTACAATTATTCATCATTGCTTCATTCATCCGTTCTTTGTTCTCCCTTCCATATCAAAATCACTCTTGTGTATCACTTTCTGGATCCTCTCTTTTTCAGTTTTGCTTCAATGAACTTTTTTTTTTTTTAGTTTTTTGGTCTTTTTTAGAGAGAGACTGTGCCTCATTTATCATCTCAGCAGGCTGCATCTGTGCGTTCATATAATCCAAAGTATGCCAAAGCACTTTGAATTACTCTCCTGAAAAGTAACAAGGAATAAATAAAAGAATTTGTTTGGTATCAGAGCAGCTTGTCTTTTACCAATTGCATGCCAGAAGAATGGCTTTATTTTGAGTTGTTTATGTATGACAACAGTAGTCACAGCTGTCATACGGAAAAATATAACTGGTATTTTTTTCACTGTTCTTACTTCACTGCCATTAAAAAAAAATAACAGTATCGATGTAATTGCGTAAGTCCAGTGCTCTGGTCTCTTCAGTGGGACCTGAAATGTTGGTGTGAATGAACCCAACTAAAATCTTCTTCCCAGCCAGGCCAGAAAAAGCACTGGAGCTTCACTTTTTATGCGAGACCTGCTGTGGAATTTCACCCTTTAATGTGCAAATGAAGCCTGTGGGGTCCTGTGGATGTACCTCTGCTCCCGTATTTCAAGGGGAGCTGGGGAAGCCTTGTGCAGGGGAATGGCAGTGCTGGGGTCTAGCACGCTTTCCCTCATTATTCTGTATTAAATTTAGCTTTGGTTTGGGTTGGGGGGTAGCAGGCTTCCTTATTGCTCTAATAAAACATGACTCATTTAAAGAAAAACACAGAGAAGAAAATTGCTGTTAATATGTTCCTCAACGCAATGTCAAAACATATCAAATAATAGCAGAAGTTAATGTTTGTGTAATTTGTTCTGCACGTAAAGAAAACTTTAAAATTTATTTAAATCTGTGATTTTATGAAAAGACCTTAGTTTAACTCCGCACTATTTTTTTTTTTTTTCCCCCAGGCAATGTTTCCCTGACCTTTTGCGAAGCGATTTCTTTTTTATCTACAACGCCTAGTGTTCAGGCCATAGTCTATTTGAATTGCTTCTCACTTCTTTTGTATTAAAATAATGGCAATTCTTTCAAGTTTTTTTAAGTACGTAGCAGTTCTCTTGAATAGATTTTTATGCTAGTTTTATTTGGAGGTCTGTCCAAAAAAATCTTTTAATGTAAGATGGAGACTAAAAGTAATTCAATTATATGGCATTTAAATAACGTTTAAGTTTTGAATTGTATTTCAACACAGTTTTAGCAAACAGCAGTAAAGTCACTTTCTTGTATGCACAGAAAAACTGACACAAATTAAGCAACTGGTTTTTGTGGAAAGATCCAAAAGTCAAGAAGGTCTGCTGTAAGATGTCGTGAAGTCCCAGTCATTTAAAAAAAAAAAACAAACCAAAAACTAACGTAGAATTTAAATGCCTCCATCCTTTAAAAGCAACAGTAGGGAAAGCACCTGCTCTAATAAAGCTGTAGGCCATAAATACCGTGAGGAGAACATTTTAAAGTTTTGGAAATTCTCCTGTTTTATATAAGTAAGGATTCTTATTTCTCCTTGGCAACCTCATACTATTGTACAATGGCATGGCAAAAGCTGAAAGGCTCCTTAATTAATAGCTCAACATTGCGCTTCAGATGGTCTGAAAAAAAACCAAACCAACAAACAACGTTTTACATATATAACACTGTTAACGGCCAAAGTGAAAACCAATAAGTTTTAGCCTAAACTCCTTGCATCAGGGACAAATATGGGTTTTAATTTCAACTTTTATCATAACTAACATAAACTGCATTTGAAATTACTTGTGTTTTTTTAGGGTCCACACATAGCGTCAGTTACTCTTGCTGCATATGAATGTAACTCAGTTAATTTCCCTGAGCCTCCTTACCCGGATCAAATTATCTGCCCTGATGAGGGGACGACTGAAGGATCCATCTCCCTATGGGCTATCATCTCAAAAGTCAGGCTGGAGGCCTGCATGTGGGTAAGGTTTGCTTTATAACACTTCAGCAATTTTAATTTATGCACTTCATTTCTGTGTCTAGCAATACACAAAAATTCCTGAATTAGCAAAATAATGATGGCTTACACCGCCAACAGTAGCATGTATATCTGCAGCGTGAATAGATGCTTTCCTGATCAACCTTCTAGCCCTGGATAATTTTAGCATCCTTTAAAGAGAAGTAATAGGATATTACTGGGCTGTCTTTTATCAACTGCTGTTGACTACTTTTTTAAATGCTAGCAGAAAACGCTTCTGTACTTCAAAGCTGTTGACGTAAAAGGTAAGTTTCAGAAAGGGCATCTGCACCCCAAATGATCTTGCAGCTGTCAGGTCTTACGCTGCATGCAATTAAGCAATAAATAATTTCAAAAATGTTGAGCCTGTAACTTGGGTGAAGTTGCAGTTACTCATATGAAGGACTTGGGCTCTAATATCATAGCTGAGATGTTTTTCTGGGTTGCATCAGTAGATTGGATTAAATAAGAAAGTGTTATGTTGCACACTTTTGGGCATTTTATTTCTGTTTCTCTGCCTGTCACCATCATGGCAAACTTTTCACTTAAAGGACAACCTGCTTTTCCTGTTTGAAGTGAACCAGGGTCTTAGGAAACGCTGTCATTGGAACTTCCTTTCCGTTTTCCTTCCCCCCCCCCCACCCCCGCTGCTTTTTATAGAAGTTTGGAGGATTTTGGTCAGCTAAGATGTTTTTTTCATTATGTGTCGATTTTGAATTGCAGTTTACACAGATGCATCTGCTGTGAACTGCATGCCAAATTAACTTTATTTTACTACTGACTTCCTGTTCTAGCGGATGATTTAATTATTAAATTCTTGGTTGTCCAATTCAGAGGTAGAGAGAGGAAATTCTGAAAATACATGGTATCTGTTGTCTGCCCTTGCGTTCCTTCTAATGAATATGAAAAGATATATTAAGGCAATCACAATTGGTCACTAGAACTTTTAAAATTATCAGCAGCTGCGTTACTTAGAAAAATTCCAGTTAGTTGTATGCATGACAGACTAAAGTAATGTGTAGCGGTACCAAAGTCAAAACACTAACAGAGAAAGTGGACTTAAAGCCCTCTCAAGAAGCAAAGTACATCTTAAATTTCACTCTTTCCAATGAGAGGACAGAATTGCCCGAATACTTGATAAATAGCTAAACGTGCAAGTACTTATAAGACCATAAATACAAGATTTCTTTTTATTTTCTTCCTCATCCCCCTCTGCTGAAGTTTGTTTAATGGAGACTAGAGTAATAAAAATGGCATTTACAATTACGTTTCTAGGGTTGCAAAATAAAAATGTAGCTCAGGGTAAACACGCATTGCTTAATCTTCAGCATGTAAAATAACTGAACTATGATGAGAATTAAGTGGTTTAGAAATGAGTTAATAGGGTTGCAAGCACTGAAAGCCTGTATCCTTCTGAGCAGCCACCAGGGAGAACAAATGGTACCTTCAGGCTCTCGTTTGAGCTGTGTTTCTTGGTTCAGGCTGGGGAAAGGATGAGGGAATAGGACAGAGCCGGAACG
>VYZM01022559.1:98860-121794 GCA_013398915.1 Dromas ardeola | reverse complement strand
CCTTTCTTTCTTCTCGCCTTCAAATTCACTGTCAGCTACCTTTTCACTGAACCCTGTCTCCACTGGATTTCCCCTTGGGAGCATCCTCTGTCTACCAGTGGTGTCTAGTGCAATGTTATGCTTTCTTGGAATGTTTCATGAGTACATAAACATTGCTTGCTAATTTCCTGTAAGCCAAATCAAGCTGGCAATTGCTGCTGCTTCTTCCAGTATGTTTCTTTTGTCCTAATTCCAGTTCACTTTTTATGGAAGCTGTTGAAGAAACTTATTTTTGAATCTGTCACTCTCAGACCAAACGTCCGTTTAACAGGAAAGTAACGGTGACTTTCAGAAAGTGAAAAGGCTGATTTTTGCAAATCAAAACCTTAGTAAAAAAAAAAAAAAAAAGAATTTAATTAATTTTCTGCTTTTAAACTAAAATCGGGAATATTAAGTTTAATTCCTAATGTAGGTATGATTGAATGAGCTCACAAAATGTGATGTTTTTTTTTTTTTAAATGGAACCATCAACTTCTAATTACATCCAAAATCTGATGTTATGCTAAATACCGAATAAATGCAAAAGAAAAGGAATTACTGGATGTATACAGATGTGCTCCTAATGCAGCACATGGAGCCCTGTGAAGAACAGGTATAACACCACCAACAGCCTGTTTCCTCTAGACTTGTAAAGTGAAATTATGTTGAAAGGCTCCAAAATGAAATCTGGCCAATCTCCTTGATTATTTGGAGGGAGACAGGAGGGTGGTAGCAATATAGGTTTTCATGTGAAATGTTGAAAGCAGGTCGGTCCCAGTGGGGACTTTGCAGACCTCCGACTATAAAGCTTCCCAGACTTAAGTATCCTGCAAGGTTTGAATGCGGGAATTTATCTGCACAAGGGATTTGGTTCAGATCACAAAAACATCAGCGGCTGTTTCAGCCAACTTAAACCAGGTACAGGTTTTTCCAGAGATGAAAATCGTTACTAGTCCCCTGCATGTCAGTGATAGCCATTTTTGCTGATAATGAGTGTTACGAGGATTAAATATCACCGTATCTAAGGAATTATTAGGTGAAATGAAAATGATGCTTTTTTTTCAGTCCCTATAAAAGTTGGCTCCACCAGTCCTGGCCTGCAGAAGGACTCTCAAAAACAATCTGCTAGGTGTATGCCAGTTTTCACAGCCTTCCATCCCACGGGGACATGCAATTCAATAGTGCCCTACATTTTTAATGTGCTGCAGCTTTTTTTTGTTTGGTTTTTTTTTTTACAAGAAATAAGGGGAAAGAATAAAAAAGTTTAATTGCTCAGGATTAGCCGAACAGGCGGCCTGTGTCCTGACCAGGATAAAATTTGTTTAAAGGACTCTTTCTAGTGGAGTAATTTCCCAGTTTCCTTTTCTGAATGTATTGGTGTGAAAGAATTTTGATTAGCATTTGCCTTTCCAATTTGTTGTTAGTCCAAGGAATCTCCATGTAAAACTGGCATTCAAAGTTAAATGGTGAAAATGGACAGCTAATGTTACAGAAAGCAGTTAAATAGTTACTGGTTTGGATCCCTTAATTGCTTCTTTTTTTTTTAATGCACTTAAGGAACCTATCTCCAGCAAACATGAAATCATATGATTTTTATTGCACTTCTGAAATGTTTTGTAATAATGAGCATGTGACTTAGCCAATTTAAAGTAAGTTCATGTCCAGTACACGCATGCGAACCTCTTCCTCAGTTAACAAAATGAAGCCAAAGCGAATTGGCAGAGCCTGGAGGAGCAATGTGACTTTTTGTTCTTGCATCACCCTGAGAACATAACCTCAAGTTAATTTTTCTGAAACGTTGTTGCTACTGTTTTCAGGCTTATCTTCCCTTGTGCCAGAAATAGGCAGTTTAATGAAGTTCAGCTTGTTGCACTCGTTTGAATTTTTCTTCTGTGGAAAACAAGGGCATAAACATACGAGGCTGTGCACTTTATGTGCTTAAACCGAGAATTTAACAGTTTGGGTAACTGCGGAGAGCGGCGGTATTTAAAACCACAACCTGTTGATTTGGAATATCCACAGCAGCTGGAATTCTCCCTTGCTCGCAGCTGCGTATAGAGCAGGAACAAAGGAAATTGAAAAGCTTTCACATTGCTTCAAAGGAATAGAAAAGCATTTGTTACTCACTACTGACCCTAAGAGAGAAAAGCCATCTGCTTGTAGCTAAGTTTTAGCACTTTTCCAGTGTGGTGCCCGACTATTGTGCTATTACCTATCCTATATTTAAACCATTCTGAGTTTAGTCAAGTTCCTGTTTCATTAGCCTCTGTTTATCCCTGCATTCAATCCTAGCTGTCTCTTCTTGTCTTTTCTTTTCTTTTTTTTCCTCGGTTAAGCTAAAGTTGCATTTACCCACAGGATTGAAATGAGTCATTTGATGTCCTGAGAAAACAAATACAATTTTCCTGTGGTGAGAAGGGAGCCATGCTTTCATCTCGAGTTCTCTTGGCTTTTGTTCGTTCCATCTGAAGGAGGGAGAAAACTCGAGATCGGGCTTTGCTTAACCTTATTTTCCTTGCTCTCGTAGCTGTAGTAAAACTCGAGCCTGTTTTCTAATAAACACTTGCACAAAGTCTCATGACTGAAGAAGTAAACTGCGTGACGGCACCGGGGAGGAGTTCCCAGATTATTTTGAAGGCTTCTCAAGAGCAAGGGCTGTCACATGCCGGCAAATGTGTCTGGCATCATGCGGTGGGGTGAGGTGGCAGCTCTGTGCTGAGTCAGGGATGGTGTTGGGAGAGCAGGGCCCCCCCCCGCCCCGGCCGCCTCTCCGGCAGCTGGCCACCGTCTGTGGAGCTCTGCCGGGGCTGGGCAATGTGCCCCGGAGATACACAGATCACGTCGTTTTGACCTTGGGGACCACAGCTTGGGAGCCGCTGACTTGCAGCGTGATAGTCTGCGCTGGCAGAAGCTGAATTTTGCCAAAGGGGGAAAGCAGGGTTTCAAAGGAACAGCAGTATGTTATAGCAGGAGAAATTTGACCTGGTGGATAAAAGCAAACCTCTCAAAGCAGCTGGTCTCATCAGTTCTAATCATTTGAAATGTCCACGGGACTGTGCATATCACGTGTTTCCTATTTGAGAATAAACATGAAAATAAATCAGAATTATTCTTTTTCCAGGGTGCTGGCACAGCCATTGGAGAGCTGCCTCCATATTTCATGGCGAGGGCGGCCCGACTCTCTGGTGCTGAACCTGATGATGAAGAGTACCAGGAATTCGAGGAGATGCTGGAACATGCAGAGACTGCACAAGTAAGAACAGTGTAAAACAACAGAATTAATAAAACACAGAACAACTAGATGGAGTAAATAACCATTCTGATGAAATGGGAATGGGCCAAAAATCAGTTGGTGTGAGTTCACAAGGGACTTCCCAGGGATGGAAAAAGATCCTCCACTGGGTAGAGATACCTCTGGTGATGGGAGGACAAGAATGCAGCTTGTTGGAGCACATACAATAGTGCAGACAAAGTATTTGCTACAAATACTGCATTTATTTAGATGTTCAAGAAGAGCACAATAAAGGTCGGGAGAAAGTGGGCTAACAAACCAGCGACAGAGGAGGTGCTGTTCCACAGTCATGGTTGTCAGAGCTGCCTTTAAAGCCTCCCTGGGCCAGGAGATGATTATCAGTCAGCTCATCCCCTTCAGATGACATTTGCCTGCCTTGCCACTAACACCCCCAGGGGCCAGTGCATGTCCCATTCATCAGCCTGAGGAAACACATTTTTCCTGATGTGAAAATGCAGCCAAACTGCTCTGAATCCCTTTCTGTTGCTCTTGTCATTTATTTTCTTGATGGATTAAATACTGCTTATGTTACAGCATAGTTTGCAACTGCTGTACATCAGTCAGATATTATAGTAGATAATTTTTCATTCAGGTGAGGAGTTTGCATCCTGTTCACAAGTTATTGGTAGTGTTTTAGAAGAAACTAAACATTTTTCTCTCAAACTACTTGCCACTGAATTTCTCTTCTGTATTTTTCCTTCTTATCCTGTTTTGACTGCCACTAAGTTGAAATGGGTCATAAGACTGCTGTTAAAAAACCAGCAGATGCTATTCACCATTCACTGCTGTCTTTAAACTGTTCTGCCAGGGTATTTTCTTGATATAAATATATACTTTTACTTCTTTCTTCTTCTTCTCTTCAAAAATGAATGAAGCTTTTCCATGAAAGAAAGTGGTTTGTCTGGAAATACTGAGTGCAATCTAGTAATTCTAACAGTAAACCCTGTGTTTCCTGAGAGCCTTCCCCTACTAGAAAGTTCCAAAGGGTTTTTGTGCTATTGTAAATAGTTAATTCTTCTACTTCTTTAAAGATGCAGTGGGGAAAAAATAAAAATCTGCTCTGTTCCTTACTCTTATCATCAGTCTTTGCTTTGCAAACTAATCCTTAACTGTATAAAAATCAAGTTGGGGTAAAAAAAAAAAAACAACAAAAAAAACCACCAATGAAACCAGTCAAATACACGACTCGAGAGCTGAAATGTTATCTGTGTTTACTGAAACTCTCCCAGCAAATTATATGCGCATACAGTTGTGGGAGCAGCCAGGGTTGGTTTCCAGAACGCACAGTAAGATTCTTGGGAAGAAAATTTTTGCTAGAGAGCATTTTGTCAGGACAGGCCAAAATATAGCTAGCCGTATTGACTGCCCTTGGTAAACGAATGGTGTTGTGTAATTAATTAAGAAAAATGATGGTGTTAGTTACCAGTACTTTTGATTTTATTTTCTTGGCAATTGAATTTGGATTGAAACGTGTTGTTTTGTGGATGGATGGCCAGGAAAAAAAAAAATCTTTTTAAACTCCATTTGTGGTTTGGTTTCTGCAAAACTCTTTTAACATGAGGCTTTGACAATCTGATTAAATTGTATTGCACTCATAAAACTGACAGTTCAGTTTTTTCCATTTGCTAATATGACTTCCTTTTTGCTTTTGGCTTCAATCATGTTTTTGCTAGATGTCTGTGGGAGACAGGCCTGCCTTTTCCTATGACCTTGAGTAAATCCCAACCTTCAGCACAGCTTATCGCTATTTGTTCTGTAATTGCTATTCATGAGCGGTTAAGATGCCTATTTTTAAATTGCTCAATAACAATTTTTATTACCTACATCAGCTTCTCCCACTCTCCCAAGCTGAAGCCTTATGCTTAAGAAAACACAGGGGATGTGACAAGTGTCTTATGCCACGGAGACTACTACAAATGTTTGACGTCAACTGACAGGAGCCTCCTTTCAGTGTAAAGGTCTCGCTTCACCCTGCCTTTTTTGAAAGGCCTGAAAATGGGTGTTTTAAGATTTGGAAGAATAGCTTCCCCCTCTACTTCTGCTGAGCTGCTATATGCCTACGAGGCACAGCCAAATGGCTTGACGTTTTTGCCTGCGTTGTGTTTTGTTTAGAAAGCTGGTCGCTGCTGTTTCTCAAAAACAATGGTAATTTTGAGAACCAGATGAGGATCTTCTATGGTGAGAACAGACCATGAATATAACATCCAGCCTGAAGGATCTGTGAGGGGGAATGTGCTTGCTAGCTTGGCGCTTTAAAAAACAACCCAAAAAAAAAGGGACCTAAAAGGATTAAACAGTGTAAAGGTTTAGTGCCCTGTTCAAAGTTACACAGAGTGAAATACTATTTACTTTAAAGAGCCTATTGATGGATTTTCTGTCATAAATCTCAGATCTAAGTGACCTGTCTCCTTGAGCTAGGTTTTGAGAAAACTCATTAGCCTGCAGATGATGTGTAAGTCTGCCTTGTACTTTCCATTAGGGTACTTCAGAAGAAGCCCCTCATTTTAGAGGAACACTCACTTCTCCTATGTGTCTGCGCACGCCAGCGAGTTAGTCCCAGTTACACAAAGGGAGCGTCAGAGCTGCTCTTGTTCAAGTGGAGCGACTTTGCCCTGGAGAAGGAGTGTGGTTTACAAGCAGAGCTCTTCTTTCTTTTTTTTTTTTTTCCTCGGAGCCCCACACAATGCAGAGCCCAGCATGCTATAGGAACAGAGCGACCCGCTCTGATTTGTTAACACTTCAGGCAGTATTTTAAAATTGCGAGTATGTGAAATGGCATCTCAGTTGCTGTTAACTCTCTTCCAGTCGAATTCCAGAGCAAAGGAGGTTTTTTATCAGAGCTCCCCTTTTAGCCACGGGGAGTATCTCCAGTGCAGCCCTTCAGACCAACCTCACAATTAGGGGAAGCGAATCTACTCCTTGGTGCTGGGGCAGCACATTGCTCGCACTGTGTTATTACCATACTTTTGTACGGTTTCATGGCTACACACACGTGTGCAGGGACTTTCTTTTGCCAGTTTAATAGTTGCTGATTGTTAAGTGTTCTCTCATCTTTTCTCTGTCATGCTGAAACACTTAAAGCTGAGGGAGGTTTCTGGTGAAAATGTAGCTTTTAATGCCAGCTTCCCTCAAGGTACTGAGCAATAATGCGTGGGCCCTCGCTGTATCACGGTTCTCCTTGCTAAGAGGAGAAAGTACTAATATCTTTGCTGTATATCTAATCCTTAATGACTGTAAGTGTTTGGATTCATTAAGTAGCATATTTTTAAGAACTAATGATTTACGCATTGGGCTTTGCTTCTGTGCAGCACTGCTACAGCCAAATTCCCATGTGAAAATATTTTCTAGTTGCCCGTGTTACTATCAGCCACGGCTGTTTGTTTACTTTCCAAATTGTGCCCTGCCTCTGAAAGAATACGAACTCGAAAAAGGGTTAAATCCATAGACATGCTGAGATGCAGCAGGACTGGTTTGTAAATGATTGAGTGCCATCTGCGCACTGAGTGTCAGTTGTTGCTGGGACCTGTTTTTGACTCCACTGAACCTTTACTGGTTGTGGTTTGTCTGGCCATCACATGACTTCTCTGAAAATTCCCCCTCCCCTCCATTTCCAGTAAACTGTTTGAACAGGAGTGACTCAGACTGAAACCAGCTTCCCTGTAACCACAGGGCTTGTTAAAGAATTTGTCAACGTGGACTCAAGAGGGTTTGTATTAAACTGAGCTGCAACTGCTCGGGTTTGCGTTGCGTCAGGAGTCCCACCAAACAACTTCCTGCTTGGAGAGCCGGCTTCTTGTCTGCAAGGAGTTAAACTGATGAACTTTGGCGATAGCGACAGCTAGGCGCAGGTTAAATCCATCTTTCCAGCGTTTCTGAGAGGTCCGGTGCCTCCAGCCGGGTTGCTTTTCCCCATCTTCATGTGGGGTTTCTCTTTGCAGAAGCAGAACAAAGTGCTCTACCACACCCAGCCATGGTTACTGGGAGAACCCAGCACTGTGTTCTGACACGACACTGTGACTTAATTCAAATGGAATGATTGGGTTCGACTAATAAGCTGAATGTTACTTAATTAGCAGCGTAAAAGAAGATGCCCAAATTAAAAATGGATCTCTCCCATGATGAAAGTTAACAGCTAGTATCTGATAAGTTCCTGCATGAAAAGGATTCCCTGGCTGCTGGCTTGTTTAATGAAAAGGTTTTACGGGGTATTTGGTACAAGAAAAAAGAAGTTAAAGCAGACCGCAAGCAGGTTTTTATAAAGCAGTTGTTACAAAAATGGAAGTGGTAGAGTCACATACAATAACTGGAAAACCTTGACTTTTTTTTTTATTCTTGCTTTCCCAGAAATATCTTGTTTAAACCCAACGTCAAATTCCGTTCATAATTTCTCTTGCTTGGTCTTCCAGTCGCTCCTTTCCTCATCAGCTTCCTCTCTTTATTAATTGTGCCGCACAAGAGAGAGATCGCTGGGGTTCGGTCTAGGCTGCCTGATGGGTGGCCAGCAGGAGGCTTGTCTCGCACACTGCATTCCTGAAGTTTGATGTCTGCATTTGTTAATATATATAGGGGCCGTATCTTACTTCTTTTATCTTGGCCCATAATTAAATGGAAATTCAAGCCTAATCAAACCTTGAAGCTTCACTTAGAAAACCTGGTATGAGTGCCATAGCTTGAGAGTGAGATGGCAAACCGATAGTGAAGTAATCCTAAAGCGTGGTGATTTTTTTTCCACAGACAATATAATAAGCAGTGAATATACTAAGCGTCAGCTTGGTTTTAAGTTGTTCTCCTAAATTAGTAGGCTGAAATAAGCTTCGGAATGACTCAACGAAAGCTTTAAATACGGGAACTTGTTATGGAGGGCTTCCTGAGAGAGGAGGTAGCAAAGAGTTAACAAGAGGCAGAGGGCAGACAATAGGAGCTCTGAGTAACAAATGTGTGAGCCACCTCCTCCCTGGGTTTCTTTGGACACTGGCAGGAGAATAGGGCAGTCTTGTGCCTGCATTGTTCTATTCATTTGCACACCTGCTTACAGATAAGGAAAAAACAGCAATGAGCATTACATTACCTTTGCTAATGGTAGTCTAGAGATGACTTTTTCACATTCTTCTTTGAACGGCTCATTGTGATAAAGTCCCCAAAACTTGTTTTCCCAGTCCTCTCTTATTTTAATGTTTAGTGTGTAAGTACATAAATCAGAAATTATCAAGACACCGAAGAAATCTGGATTACTTTGCAATATTTTCACTCAATATTGGGATATTAGCTCAGAAGAATTTTTGCAGTAACAAATTTCTCACTTTACAACAGAAATGAATCTTTTCAGAAGGAATGTCACCAAGTTTACTGGAAATCGTGCAAGCTGCGTTTGCACTGTAGCTGTGGAGAAGCGATTAGTTGAACTCTGCTGGCTCTGTTCTGTGTGTATTGGGGATGCTCGACACAAGTTTCTAAAGGAAGGGTTTGGTCCTAAATATTTAATATTTCCCTCCCCGGTATTCTGAGAAAGACCGATAAATGATCAAAAGTTTGGGTCAGATAAGCTGCTTCAAAAATATTTTTTCAGGGAGAGCCTTCAATACCTGATAGAAATTAGTTGTGGTATCACAATCAAGAAAATGGCTACATTTTTTTCCCCTGCTCCAGACACTGTTTAAATATCTGTGTTGTACAAGAGTCTGGTATGCAGACCACTTCTCTAAGCTGTCTGGGAACCTCCGCGACTTCCCAGGGAGAAGACGCGAGAGCTCTGCTCAGCATTGTACGTCTGCTGGCTGGGCTGAGCAGGAAGACTGGTGTGTGCAAAAGGATTTTTCAGCTGTGTTAGAAATTGCTCACTTTTATTCTACAGGTGGTTTTTCCTGTGCCTGGGTTTTCTTCCTTAACTTCTTTCTAAGTTCTCTGTGGAGGAACAGTGTATTTTTTTCAGTGCTGGTGACTTCAGCTCTGTTTTGTCAGGGATTGGAAAGGTCAGTCTATTTGTCTGGTTATCAAAAAGTGCTTC
This sequence comes from Dromas ardeola, assembly GCA_013398915.1. Lineage (NCBI taxonomy): Eukaryota > Metazoa > Chordata > Aves > Charadriiformes > Dromadidae > Dromas > Dromas ardeola. Next base: position 112,480 of record VYZM01022559.1, on the reverse strand, counting down.
CGTTCTTGATGATGGTGGCTAAAGCAAAGCAATAACTTCTTTCATTCGAGCGATCATGAGCCCTTCCTTACAGTGTCTGAATCTTAAACCATCCAAAAAATAGGCCTTAATAATTTGTAATGGATAAAAAAAATCTGACGCCATCCACTTGATTGCTCATCACACCACTATAACTAGATTGGCAGACCTGTGGCCGCAATAACTAATTGCAATTGTAGTGTTGAGATAAATGAGCACTGAGTGTGCAGCTGCAACGGTATCTCAGGCAGCCAGCGTGTTGGTGGAGGCGATGCCAGCGTACGCTTTCAACGGTAGAAGCAAAAGGCTGCAGAGGTCAATGGCTGATGTGTGGGAACCAGAGCAATAGGATATTCTTTTACCTCATTCTTCTCTCTGTAGGTGGCTGCTAGTATCTCATTAGGGAATCGCAGAAAAATTCACCTTGAAAAGGAACCCAAGGCAGTTTTTAAGTCCAACATTTTGCGCAGAGCACTGTCATCTGTGAGATCAGCTCAGGTTCCTCAGGGCACTGTCAAGTCCAGTCTTGAAGCCCTCCAAGACCGGAGACAGCACAAACTCTTCTGGGTGATCCCGTCCAGCGCTGGACTGTCCTATCGGCCTTGCTGCTTTCCTGACGTGCCAAACTGACAGCTCTCTTCCGTGAAATAGACTGCTGGATCTGCTCACTGCCACATCTCCTACAGGAACTGAATAGAACGTAGTTCTTTAGGAAGCAAAGAAATCATAAATTTTATTTCACGCTTTCGTGCACCACTATAAAATTGCCAAGTGTCAAAGGGTACATGTTGCTTCATTTTACTGCACAGACCTGAATGGAGGAGTAGAGCACAGAGGTGGCAGGGGATGTGGCTAAAAGGGCTACAGCTCCATAGGACAGATCTGTTATCAGACTGAAAGGACACGCTCCTTCCTCTTCCTTCAGACTGTTTCCTTTAATTGTGTCTTATTCTTTAGAAAATTTCTTTATTCTTGCCATGTGAAGCAGAAGGGCTTTTTATGCAGAAGTCTGAGAGCTTCAGTTCTAGCTGTGGAAAATGCTGGCATTAACTTTGAGAGTGAGCTCTACGCTGTGTGTTCATTTTGGTGTATCACTTCCAAACTTGGGCACAGTGTTGGATTGTAACAGTCTAAAATCTTGAAACAAAAGCTCCTGAGATGGAGTTTATTATGAAAAAGCATTTGCTGGTTCTTCTCCCAGGGTCTAGGGGAGAGGGAGAAGTGAGGGAAAGAAAATGTTCTTACCATGGTACCTTCGGTTAATGAAATGAAGAAAATACCTACAAGTTCCTAACGCTAATAGTCTGTTTAATCCAGAGGTGGTCGACTTCCTTCCTACTCATGTTAGTGGGAGGTCTTATTTACCATGTAATGGATCCATTACTTGCAAGTTCGACACTTATTCTCCAAAACAGGTTCAAGTTAAATGAGCAGGGCGAGCAAAGCTTGCTGTTGGAGTGAACGCTTCGCTCTGTTACGCTCTGCTCCCATGCGACTTGCAAAGGATTCAACTCTGCACACACCTCTGTCTATGGCTTCTTACGTCTTTCTTTTCTAACAGCAGTTTTAAAATCTGATTATGAGGACAATAGGTTTAACTGTATTTTCTATGGGAAAACTTCAATTTTTCTGGCACACGTACTAATTGTAGTTACTCATATGTCTGAGTTTACAAAGTTCCAAAGATGAGCATCTTTCCGATTATCTTTGTGGATTGCAGCATCACCCCTTAACACGCAACCAACCTCAAGAATTTGAACACAAACAGATGTGGAAATGAATCTGTGCGTTTCCCTCCACAGTCTGTACTCCGTGTTCTTGGCCTGGCGAAGGCTAGGAGAATTACCTGTATATTTGATTTCTTGTTGACTTGGGATTTGTATGTAGTACCTACTGTATGCACATCCTTGCCAATGAATATTCTGAATAATGGTTTGAAATCTCACTAGCTTTAAGTCCTCAGATCTCTGACATAGTCTATTCAATGAGGTTTTGTAGGTACTGCTCACTTGTTTTTCCACAGTTCTTTGGTAAAGCCTGCCAAGTCAAGGGCCCTGTTTCATTGCTGTTCAGTCTTCTTCATATTGTACTTTCTAAAACTGTGTTTTCATTTTCAACATGGACGTATTTTTCTCTTGTAACTTTCCCGTATGATTACCCTATTTGTTTTCCAGAATTTAATCTCTCAGAAACTCCAGACTTCCTGTGATACGAAATTTATTTCCTTCCCAGGCTTAAAATTTGACCCAGTCCTCATGATTCGGAATGTCTGTCCTATGCCTGTCGTATGTAAATACCTTTCTTTCATCAAACTTCAGTGCTTGCTTAGGTCTGCCACCTTCCCTTCCCGGCTTTCAGTAATCCTTGAAAACCTTTTCTCACTTTGTCTCTTTACAGCCCAGCTTCCAAGACAGGCTCTTTCTTTCCCAGCATTTCGATTGAGAAGTAAGTTTAAACCTTACCTCTCACACCCTCTTCTCTCCAGGCATCAAGATGGAAATATCCCCTTTTAGTTTGCCCCTTATTTGCAATAAGCTGAAGGTATTTTTGAGAAATTGAACAAGAGATCCAGGGACACAGCTCTTCCCATACGCGTGTAGATGTTGAGAGTCATTGCAGCTGACGGAGTGGAAGATCAGTACCGCCATGAGCCGCTACCAAAATATTCCTGCTGGCAATTTACTGGAACCTTACTCATGAGATCTGTTACCTTTGATGTCTTGCAGGAGAGGTATGAAACAGTTTCTTTGGTCACTGAGTAATGAAATATTTGCAGCGATAAGCAATGACTGTCAACGGTATCTTGATCTCTGTTCTCTTCATCTTAGCTCCTGGTTGCTGTGTTGATCATTAAACGTCATTGCTGATCTACTGCTTTCTTAGCATGGATGTATGTTGTAACCTCTCAGCCTGTAGGTAGCTCTCCGTCTTCTTTAAAACTGCTCTTCTGCACTTAATATGTTATTTCAATAAGTTAATAATTCTTCCCAGTCCTCTGAAATTCTAGAATTCATTGCCTGACCACAAATGGTCATTCTCCCATAAGCTGTGTTTGATTCCATTGTGTTGTAATAGAAAGCCAGAAGAAACAAAATATTGTGCAGCTCATTTTTAACATAGCTCAGATTTTTACATAAAAAGGAGCACTGTCTTTGTAGGCAGCTTTTTAAATGTTAAGGAATTTATAATTTTAATAATCTGAGACGGTAGCTTCATACATCATCTTCAGTCTGTGGAAAAAAATGTTCTCCTCTTCAGATAATTATTTGGATAATTAAACTTTGTTCCTAGTAAGTAAATATTATAACTATAATATAAATTGTGCTCGGATCTTGAAGGATTGTCCACTTCTTCCTCACATGCAAGTTACACGTTGGCCTCAGGGGAGTCTGCTGGCACGAGGGTGAATACCTGTCTCTACAGCAGCTGTCGTGTTCTCCTTGCTTGAAGGGAACCCCTTGCGTCAAGGTGCAACATGTTCACTTCACATCTCTGTTTATGTCTCTGTATTTTTTTTTCTGTTCGTACACGATTATGTTTTTTTATTAGAGTAAGAAAACCTGCATAATCCCTCCCAAGCCTTCCAGAAATATATTTTGACCTTCTTAAGGCCACCATCTGCTAGGTAATTAATATCCCGCTTGAGTGATTGCATTAATACTCGAATCACTGCCTTCCCCCTGGTCCTGTGTTAAGTCCTGTCTGCTCTTACTGGTAGAGAACACGTGCACCATGAACTCCTGGTTGAATTTAATCTCATGTATTCCTTCCCTTCTTTACTGGCTGCCTTCTTTGTGCTATATCCACCAGTATACCAATATTACCAATATATTTGTAAAGTGCTTGACATATTTACAGCAGAAAAAAAAATGGTTATAGAAGAAAAGTTTATTTTCTTGGCCTAAACTCATTCAAACTCTGGATCATGTCCTTCAGAGATTGACAACTGTCATCACTGCTGCGTGCAAGGAAGAGCTGGTTTGTGGTAGGGAGTCAGAGCTTTCTTGATGCTCCTAAAAACTGATTGCAACTTCGCGTTAGAAAATAAACCGTTATATTACATAATTGTTATAGGCCCATCTGTGCAGTCGATCAGGAAAATATCTTCTGTCCAAGTCTTCTGCGTTTCTGTAAGGGCTATGGATTCAATCCAATGCTGATCGTTCAAAGCTCCTTGGTAACCAACTAGTTACTTGCTATGGATCCATCAACGATCTCTGTTCTTAGAGATTAAGGAAAAAGAGGCGTCATCCTTTCAATGTGAACAATAAATTGTGAGCGTTCTGTTTTCTGATAATAAATCAGTGTTGCAGAGAGAAAAGAGTAAAAATTAATTTTTTTAATTTTTTTTTTCTCAAGCTTATTAACTAAGTCTAGTGAGATGTCCTTCACTCAAACACAGGAGAGCTGCTGCAACTTACTGTACAATGAAGGGAGAAAGAAGAAATAGAGATTTAAATTATAAATGGAAGCGAAATAAAACAGAGGGATGGGATGAAGCCTTGCAGTTAAGAGAAGATTGTCCATTCACTCTTCAAGAAGGAGGGCTTTTTTATGGGGATAAAATGTTAAGTTATACTCAAAGCTGTACCGTAATACATATTTAAAGGAGGAGTGTTGTGGTAAATCTTATTTAGCAGCAAAACGTGGAATTTCTCTTTACTATCCCTTTAGGTTTGGAAGGCTTTTTTGCTTTTGCAACACGTAGTAATGAAATGCTGGTATCAATAAAATGTGCCATTTTACTGAAGGCAGTTATGAAGCAAAACTTCCTCAAGCTGCCAGCTGAGACTTGTGAATCAGTATTTCAGTACTGACCTTTTTATGCCTCTTATTTCCATTCCAGTTCTTGAGATCTGATGATTAACCCAATGAAGTAATGTTTAATCATTTAACCTTCCTTTGCCTGTATTGTAGCAGTCACAGGAAATCTATTTCCAAACCAAAAAGACAAATCATCTTTGAAAGGAACACAGTGTGCTAAAGTAGCCCGAAATGTTGTAGAGAATGAATCATATTAGCTGAGAGTCGAGTCCAGTCTAGATACTTTAATTTTGGGGGAAAATGTTTTGCCTGTAAGTAGCTGAACTCTTTTGTCTTTTTTAATTATATATATTTTTTTAAAGCAGTAAGTTATGAAAGTTGTTTGGCTTTTATTTCGAGTGCTTAAAAAAAGTAGAGAAAAGATTGTTCCCTGCGCAGGCTTTATAACAGAAAAATTATATTGTGAAATAGGTAAAAGTTGTGAAACTGATGATTGTATTCTCTGAGAAATGAAACTTTTAAGGGTGTTTTTTTTTTTATTATTGCAGATGTCGCAAAGATTTGACAAACTAAATTTAAGGAAGCAACCAAACAGAAGTATTTCTGAACTTGTTTTTATTAAAGTAACTCTTCAGGCTGCAAATACCTAGCTTTGGGGCAGCCCTGATGTGTGTGTTACCATGCAAATTATTTGTAGTTGTGATTACATTAGATCATATAAAATTGGGGAAAAATCTTAAATTTATCCCTTTTGGCTTATTTAGAACGTTTGAAAAAGGAAGACAAATTAGAAGTTCTTGACTGAACTATTTAGAACTCTATCTGTGCTTCCCATCAAGTATTTTGTAATAGACAATTAATGTAAAAAAAAAAAAAAAAATTAAGAAGAAACAACCTGAGTAATAACTTTAATAAAAGAAAATTATGAATTCATAAGGTGAGAAAAATGTCCCCAACTTTTTTTTTTTTGAGTGACAGACTTGATACACTTTTTTCAACACTTTCATCATTGGTTTTATAACAAAAACTGTGTATTTTTAACTGGAGGGAAAAAATTAGTTTTAAGGCAGCCTTGAATTTTGCAGCAGTCTAGAAATGTGGGTGAGTGAAGCTATTTATTTTTAAGAAATATAATGAAAAATGGTGCACTGTGCTTACACTAAGTTAATACAGTCAGTGTATATATAATTATAATAATATATATTTTAGTAAAACAGCTGTGCTGCAAGCATTAGTTTATAGATCACTTGCTAGAGAGTTTGTTTCCAATTTCAGCTTCTGAAAATTAATACAACAGTGTAGTAGCAATACAGTCTAAGACAATGGGTAAATAGGTTAAAATTAGAATAGAAATTCCATTGAAATATATCATGGATCTATTTGAATAATTGGATTGTAGTGTTTTATTTTAAAGATACTTTACAATGAGATTTATGGAGCTGTGAAAAAAATCTTTATTGGCTTATAAAAGTGAAAATATTGTTCAAACCCCATGAGCATTGTGAAATGGTGAACAAAATAGGAACTGAAAATATCACGGTCACATTCAGAGTACAAAGGGAGACATCTTATGAAATTCCTCCATAAGGCACTACTTTTTCTGTTCACCTTTGCAAAGAACAAAATCCTTTGTTGAAAGGACAATGTCACTGTTATGCTTTAGCACGAATTTTTATTTGAAATTAGTTTGTAGAGAAATTCTGAAGACATACTTCTACTTTTGCATTTGCTTAAGGGATTGGAATACCTGTTGTCTCCTCAGCCTGCTGCATTTTATTGCCTTTATTGGTCGCTGGGTGATCACGCTCTGCAGAAGAGTCTTGCATCCTTTGCAGTTCATCCTTTAACTCCTCAGTGGGACTGAACGTATTAGTGCTGACCATACATTACTGATCAGACATTACCACGTTTCGGTTTTGTTTGCTAACTTGGAAATAACGAAGAGGGAATTTTAGTTTGAGAAGGAACTGCCCTTGATGTTGCAAGATTTTTGGGCTTGGTTCACTGGTAAATTATCATATTTTGGTTTTTTACAACAATTGGTGTCAAAATGCCCTTTTTGAACTGAAAAGCATGAAAAATTTTACTTTACTCATTATGTAGGCATGTTCTAGGCCTGTTTCTGCTAACATAAATTCAAGTGTTTGGTGTCAGCCTCACTGGGAATAGATTTTAATCACTCAGGCATACGGTATGGATCCTAGAAGTTAAATAGAAAAAATGTCAGGAACAAGTTTTCAACGAAGAGTGAATATTTGACCTATTCCATTTTACAGTAAGACATGCCTGATCCCAAGGTGTTACTCCTGGTTAAAGTTAGCAAATTCACCCCTTATAGAAATCCTTTCAGAATATTCTATATTCTGCTGTGGTTAAAAATGCCCCACTAAAATGTAGGAAATCTCATCTGTTGGGCATTTTACTTTAGGTTGAAGTATTTGTTTTAATTTGGGTTAGTTTTTTCCAGTATAAAGTATAATAAATAGAATTCTTCTGTTTCATTCAGTGAGAACTGGGTTTTTTATTTGAGAATTTGTTAGCTATTTTTAAAGCACTGTAATGGAGAAAAGTTACTACTTGAAAAAGGGATGTAAAAAGATAGCAAATCACAGTTTGTTTTTGTTTTAATCTGGCATAGAAAGTTATGTCAGTTCTATAGTTCATAATTTAAATAATATACAAGAACATTGTCAAGTAATTGTAATTTACTTGCATGGATACATAGTATTGATATAGATATATAGTACTGAAGCTTTCAACAGAATTGTAACAAAGTTGAAATTGCATAAATTGCATAAATTGAATTTTTGCTGGATTATCTAGTAGTTATCTTGAAGTGTGGAATTTAGAATATCATTAATATTGATTAAAGTTATTTCCTTGTGAAATTTATCTGACAGTTTTCTACAGAATGCAAATTGGTGAATGCTGCAGTGCTCCTGGAAAATCTTTTTATTGCTTATTCATAGGTTTTTAAAAAATAATTAATAATTACTTTTTAAAGTTTGCTATTACCAAAGATACACAGCTTTCTGTAAGTACTGTTGCCAAGCCTGAATAGATAATACTGACCCTGTGTTTAACTTTTTGACAGTTTTGCTTCAAAAGAATTTTACTCTCATGTAACTTCACTTCCCACATTCAAATAAACTGCTTGTGAGGAGCTTTATTTTTGCTTTTTGCAATGTTTACTGTGTACTTGGTAAACTCTGAGACTCTTGAGTTTCCATGGGTTTGTGTGAAAGTTGTGATCACAAAATAAAAGTAGGCAGCACATTCTTAGCTCAAATGTTTTATGGTCTGCCACCTCCGCTTTTAAAGTATTTTAGATTCAGCTCTATGGATTTACTGAACTTTACAAGTCTGTTGTAGGGAGTACCTGGAATTAGCTATTTTGATTAAGATCCTGGGTTTGAGAGCAGAGATCTTGGCATATAATGGGATTATTATATTCTGGCTTTGTGTTTTGAGAAAGTACCTTTTTAACGTTATAAATGGTATCGAAGGAATTTATTCCCTTTGCTTGTTTAAGGAATAAGGTATAAGCGGCACTGGCCGTTCAAAGATACAGCGAAATAAATACTGGAAAACCTGTTTCCATAGCGGTGCGAACTTGGTGCCACTTGCAGGGTTTTGAAAACCAAAACTCCACACGTGTGGGTGGTCAGACTGGCACACTGAGCGCTGGGAATTTCTCTCTCTCCCCTCTAAACCCAGAGTTCCAAATTGGCCTTTTTGTTTTAAAAATTCTCCCAAATGCTCATTAGGAAATCCCATAGCAGGGAGGATACCAAAATCCATTTTGAGGTATGTTCATTTTGGGTTTTGCCTCATTAACGCTTCATTTTCTTCTTTGCAGGACTTTGCTTCCCGGGCGAAACTGGCTGTCCAGAACCTGGTGCAGAAGGTTGGGTTCTTCGGCATTTTGGCCTGCGCTTCGGTAAGTTCCTTTCCATAACAGAGGGGTTTGTAATCACAAATTGCAGATTGAACGTATTGCAGTGAAATGAATGCTGTGAACCGGTTTTATTTGAGTCCGTATCGATCTTCGTGCCTTGTTTGCTGTTTCTGTGCTCTCTGTGGTCTTTAGGGAAACGGGATGGTTGTGGTACTGGCGAGTACAATAGCATGGAGAAACTCCGGTCCTCCGGTACCAAACACAGCAAATTCTGCATAAAAGCACAGCTAACAGTTACTGTCTCTTCCTTCAACTTGACTGTTGGGCTTCTTGACACCAGTTCTGCTTGGAAGATAATGAGTTTGGGAATAGTTCTATTTCCTTTTTACTTAATCAGAAGAGAGTGGTGCAGCAAGGGATCGCTTTTTTCAAAAGATAAAGGAATTCATTCTATAGTTCAGCATAGTGTGGTGAAACCTGGTAAAAACAGGTCAGTTCATTAAAGAGGCAAAAGCCTTGTCGCGGTAATGAAAATATACAAGAGACGGAACTAAGACATTCTTATAATTTAAGAAGTTTCCGGGTTCCTGTTTCAGACCGGGGATGCTCCCTGCGTTTGGTGTTGAGGCCACGTCTTCTCGATCAGAGACATGGACTCTGCTGCTCACTGCCCTGCGCTAGCAGGTGCTGGGCAGGTCAGATCATACACCCGCTGGCAGTTCTCCTGTTGGGACTTTCCTAGCCCAGATTATTAGCTGGCAAGATACAGCAAGAGCTCCATTATTACCTATAGATTCTGCTGGAACCATATTATTATTGCTTGAGGTGTTTATGTACTATAGCTTACTGTGCTTGACATCTTCAGAGCCAAAGGGGTACACAGATTGAAGGGTGGCAAACTGCCTGTATAAATCCTGATTAGGATATTCATCCACAGTAATTCTCCTAAATCTGCTCAGGAGATATCTTTGGGTCATTAGGAACCAGAGCGAGCAGAATGAGGAAGCCAGTTTCAGTGTCATGGCTAAATGAAGTACAAACTACTTGTAGCTTTTTTTCTCTCTAAGCAAGAGGGGATAAGAGCATCTCCACTGATGCTATTTTAGTGTCTTTTTACGTAGAATAACACTGTTCTGTTGGAGTAGAAAAATATTGAACCATTTGAGGTTTAAATCTCTCTCTCTGTAAGCTTAATGAAAAGTGGAAGGAATGGTGTGCCTTATTTTTCCATCCCCCCACAAAATGTGGGCTGCGATGCACGGAAATGTGATTACAGTGAGGGGGGAAGCGTAGGTCCCCTCTGATCCATTCTGCCAGAATAACCCCAGCCATTAGCTGGCTGCTCAGCTGATGAGGCATTAATTCCACCCTTGTCTAGCATCTCTCTTAGTTTCCTAAATTGTAGAGATGACAATGCTAACTATTTGCTCAAATGTAAGTAACCTGTCTTAGTTGGAAAGAATTAATGTGATTACAGTTGCTGGCATACAACTTCTGTTTACTGATCTTTTGAACTGTCTTAATGTTTAGAGTGGAGACGTAGGTTACAAGCTGTTCTTCAAATCTTTCCGCCCCGTAAGCTCTTAGGCTGCTCCTTCTCTGACTCATGACCCTCTAGTCACCATCTTGTGAGACATCTCTGATCGGTCGGTTGGTCTGTCTGGTGTAAGCAGAGCAGCAGCTTGTAGGTGGCAGGGATGAGTTCCTGGAGTGGCTGGAGAAGGTGAAATGCGGATAAACGCAGAGCAGGAGGAAGGAGTTGGTAAACACGAGAGGTGATGTGTAAACTCTTCATAGTTCCTGCTTAGTAATACTTAAACATTTGCTTAACTTCTTACCCACTTGCTGCTGCTTCACCGCGCCCCAAGCTCCAGCTTCCTCTTGCCTATAGAGGCTGCCTTGGGCTGGGGGGGGGATGAGGGATCGGGAACCCACCACAGCACACCTGAGGGTTTGTAAATGTGTTTACAGAATAACTGCAGAGCAGAAAAGGGTGAGGTTAAACGTGGCAGAGGCAATGAAAAAGCAGAGGGATTCAAAGCTACAGGTTTTTGTTGCATCCGTAGGTGAGGAAGGCAGCCCCCCATGTGCATCCTTGCATTCCTGTGTTCCCCCACGAGCTTCAGGGCTTGTGTCAGGGCTTCTCTTGCTTGTTGCTGCTTCTCTCCAGGCTAGAAGGTGTCTCCTTTACTTGCCCCCCTTATAATCGTGATCTTACTTTTAGATTTTTAACAGTATTTTAGTTGGGTGTATCTTTAATGGTTAGAGAACTTGGGTGTGAGGTGGCAACGACTGCCCCAGCTGCAGGTTCTCGTCTGTCAAGCGGTGGCTTCTAAATGCTACAGAAAAACACACTCAAATTAAATTTCAAACTTTGCAAGTTTATCCAGTGAAGTCAACTGAGTGTAATGTTGTTTAGTGGCAATAAGGAAGCCATATTACTGTCTGGAGCTTAATTCCCATGTAAAGGCAGCTCTGGGGAAGGAACAGAGCAAGAATTAGCCCTGGAAGATCCTTGCTGTGACTTGTGAGAATTTGCCCTCCTGCCTCTGTGGGCTTTTTTGGCAACTCTCAGTGCTGTGCAAGTGTGTGTTAAAAAACAAAGAGAAAACCTCGCTGGCTTGCCAGTATACCTTCATGTGGACTTGCTGAGTAGCTTTTTACTGTGATATGTTTAACGTGCTGGTTATGTTCACGGTTACCCGTACCTAGAGCGTGCTGCTCCCTCTATGGTGATAGTAAGGCAGTAATTAAATCCTGTGAGCTTACAAAAAAACCTCAGACCAGCCAGCAAAGAAGATACCTGAGACCTAGAGCAGACTTGGCTCAGAAGAGCAAAATTATCTGGCTGTGGAGTAGGTAAATAATTTACTAGCCTCCTATGCCTGAGACAGCTGTCAGAGGTAAAGAAGCGTTTTAGTTGAAGTGGAGCGTGTTTAGAGACCGTTTCGGGGCATGGTTAGAGACCGTTTCAGATTTCTTCCGCTGCAGGTGGTGTTGTGGGTGCTCATAAATTTGAATTGCTAGTCTATAACATCTAAGTATAACCCCCATAAGCATTCTCACAGATTTCAAGATTTCCATTCACTCCGTTGCAAAGTGACTGTCTCTCATGGTCTTTAACAATCTACACTCATTATTTATTTGTTTGTGTAACAAAACAACACAAATCCTGCAGGATATTAGCCCAGTGGTACGCTGCTACTGTGAGTTAAACATACCCCGTGCGTTTACTCAGACAGTCTGCCCTTGTACTGCCTGCTAAGTGTGAAAGGTTGGAATTTGGATATTTTCTTGGTTTAATTTCAAAAATATTTTACAGATAGAATCACAATACCAAACGTCAAGCCAAAAGCTTAACAATAATAAAAAAAAACCTTTTAATTTTAAATGAAATGCATATGCTTAATAAAATCTAATCAGTGCTTTTAAACTGGATACATATGACTATAAATGCCAGGTTTTAATGTACTTTCTCAAATAGAAATCACCGGGGAACGTTTTGAACACTAGCTTCCAAGAGTGATGTGCTTGTCAGTGAGAAAATTTGATAAATCACTCAAACTGGCTTTACTGTGGTTTCTGTGCATTTCACATGGAAAACTTTCTGTTAGCTTTTTCAAAATCCAGGGGTAAGGAGGGACCATGAGAATGGAATTGTCTGGGACATTGTCTAGCTGAATCCCAGAGACTTAAGTTATGTGGTGTGACATTAACATTTTTGTAAGTATCAAGACACAAGAGTTTTGGACCAAGATGAATAAGGGGAAAATGCTCATTTTTCAAAGTTTCAAAGTCTGTCATGTTCCTGTTCATCTAGGGAAGTGCTGCAATTCATGAACTTCTTTCCCTTGTACTTCATAGATTCCAAACCCGCTGTTTGACCTGGCCGGCATAACATGTGGACACTTTCTGGTTCCCTTCTGGACCTTCTTTGGTGCAACCCTGATTGGGAAAGCAGTAATTAAAATGCACATCCAGGCAAGTAGATGCTATACCTCCCTCAGGGCTCTGGGGTGAAGAGTTTTGGGGGGTTTTTTTGACTGTTACACTGCGTTACTTGGTAATGAACTCTGGAGTCTCCCTTCCTGACCTGAAGTAATGGAAATTAATTTGGTGCAAAGGATTTACAATAAAGGATCTGCTAGGCTTCTTATGCTCAAAACTTAGGCAACCGAATAATTTATAGCTACGAACTAATGAGCTCGCTGCCTACACCGCTCAGGAAATTGGTGGTTAGCCAAGTTATTTACCTACGGTTTTTACCAGACTGAAAGGACTTCGTACTCATAATGAACTTGCCTTTTTGGTAACGAATACTCATTTCAAAGAGCGCTGCAACTAGCCTTTACCGGTTAAGCGGCACTTTTAAATGCTCTTTTTTTATCGCAGTTGAGTGTGCAGAGAAAACCTCGCTCCTTTCAGGCCATGCAGGTAGCAGTCTGAGGGTTGTCTCAGGGCACGTTGTCCATCGCTTTCAAGCCTGGTTAGCAATTTTTGGTGTCCTCAGCCTATATTATTTTGAAAAGGCCTCATTTCAGAGTGTGGCCAGGTTTTTTTTGCTAACTCAGAGCCTTACCGGATGTTCTGAATTTGGCAACCAGAATCTCCAGTTGTTTTCAAAAATGTTGAGTCTCGCTTTTAAGACGCGTCACCATTTTGTCCATTGAAAGATGAAGTATTGATTCCCCGGTGATTCTTCATTGGTGGCGATGTGGTTAGTGCCGTCTCAGGAACTACGTCACTCTATTCGTAGTGATTAAAACCAACATTTTCATCTGGGGCTTGGTTATTTTAGGCATCTCCATAGGACTGGTGCAGTGCCTGTGGCTGTTTTGCTTGGAAGTCTTTGCTGTCACTATATTAAAATAGCAGAAGCTATTAGTAATATAAAATTACTCCTCTAGTACCCTAATCAAGCTGCTTAAAAAAAAAAAAAA
>VYZM01022559.1:86200-98839 GCA_013398915.1 Dromas ardeola | reverse complement strand
AAATCTTTCTTTTGCCCTGAAGAGAAGATTTCAATCTTCAACCATTTTTTTTCTTCCCATCTTCCTGTAAATGGTTATTTTACTTTTCCCAGTCCTTAAACAGAAAATAAGAGATCTGAAAATTCTTTCATTTACTGTGATAGAACAACTTTTTCTCCACACTTATTTTTGTATTCTTTGAATTTTTCTGCTTTTAAATCTGTGTACTGTTAGAATTTTTTCTGGCAAGATAGAAAAGTGAAATAGTATTTGTGAAATATTCCTTTTATTATTTTATTTGCCTTGTTTAGCTAGCAGAATGTTCGCTATGTAATTTATAGTGCTCTGTACTCAGATCAAATGTAAGTGAAAAAAATGCTTCCCAGTGTCTTGCGCAGTCGGTAAATCGTCTTATTTTGTAATACATTTAGCTATTAGAAGTCTCTTTTCTGTGATGCTTGATTTCAAGCGTACTCTTGTGCAATAGCCTTTTTGTAGTGATCTTGCTACAATTTGGAATTTAGGAAATGTAAGAGTCATGGAAAAGGCTTTTAATGAAATCTTTCTGCAGACAGGAAGCCAGTGACTCTGCTGCAGTGGCCATCCCGGAGCTGCTTCTAACTGGCCTCTTCCTCCGGACCACAAAATCATTTTCTGTAGTTCTGGTCACATCCCTTCTTTTCCAGACTAGTGAATACAGTTGTCGTTAGATCATGTTTAAATTGGTGGGGACTCTTTGTGTATAAGCATCTACACACAGTCTTGCTCGTTCTTTGCAAAGAACGAGCTGTCAAATATGACAGAAGGGGAGTTAGTAAAGGCTATTTTACCAAAATTTGAACTTCAGAAGGGTGTTAGAAGGAAGTACTGACATTGTGGACATTTGGATTTTCTGCAAAATAAGCTGTGTGTTACAGAACTTTCTTCTATTGAAATTACTCTTTTCCAAATGTCTGTTGCATTAGAGACAGTAACAATCATAGTTTTTTGAACAGACAGGTACTCAGTGGCTCTTCCTTTGTTCTTCGCTAGCTATTTTTTGTTACGTTTCTGTCTGAAGCACACAAACGAGGGGACTAAAAGATATATTATTTTTTTCACTTCTGTGATCTTTAAGCCCATGTGTTTGTGTAAGGGGATGTGAATTTTTCTGCACGGTGATGACTCTTTTTCCATTAAAATATTGTTGACGGAGTAAAATGGCCTTGAGCTTCTGGGAATTTGAGTTTGGGAAGGATGCGAATGGTTAGCAACACAGCCTGCAAAAACATTGCAAGAAATTAAATGTATGAGGAAATAGAATAATAAAGTAAACAGCTTTTCTCTCTCCTGCCTCTTTTTGAAGAGGGTATTGAAAATTAAAGATCTTGAAAGAAAAAAGAAGGGAAAACTATGTGTGAGTGCTGGAGAAGCTGCTGGTTGGAAAGGAACATAGATTGTCGCAGCCCATTGTCTCTGCTTCCCTTTGGATCGAATGTTTCTCTAACTGATGTTTTCCTTCCTACAGAAACTTTTCGTTATTATAACATTCAGCAAACATATAGTGGAGCAGATGGTGTCCCTAATTGGGTGAGTAATTCTTTAACACAGTAATACCTTCACTTATTAAGTGGAAAAATACAGGAGGAGTCGAATTAGATGTGCTGACAATTCTGCTTTGCTTCGAAGTGGGAGCTTTGGCCAACGCGTAATTTAAGTCTTATTTGCAACTTCATTCCTCACCTCAAAGGCTTCAAGTACTTCAAGAAGCATAATAGCACTGAAGGTCAGATGGCCTGAGTATGTGGTACCAACAGTTAACTTTCACCCAGAAATGCGATACAGCTCTTCCAATTAGAGGTTGCTGCACTTTTAGCTGCAAATAGACTGGTTTTTACAGACTTCTGTCAATGTTGTAGTGTGGTCCTATGACAAAAAAAAGAAAGAGCTGTTGTGATTTCTGCAGTGTCCCAAGATGGAAATAAACATATTCCATAATTTGAACTACCTAACACATTTAAAATATTAAATCTCTCATAAAACGTCAGAATGAGAAATTCGGTGGGTAGAGTTATATCTCCATTCTATTCGACTTGGTTTTTTGTAGGAGAAATGACAGTTTTCATGGATAAACTGTTCCTATTTTGAGAAAGTTTGTCTTTTATTTTTTTAGACTGAGTTCTTTAGTAATTGATTACTATTTTATTTTTTAAGTGAAAATCTCAGTTTAAAAGAAGAAAATTAGGCAAAACCCCAGATAACAACAAGAGCCGGGGGGGGGGGAGACAATGAAAACAACTTACATGTTGCCTCAGTGGGTTTCAAGATTGGACACTGATGATGAAGTGCTAGAATTTTGCCTCATATCTACCTGTTCAGTTATGAAATTCGGTGGCATTTTAAAATCCATTGTTGGTGTTAACACTTCCTGCCTGGTAATCCAGCAAATAGCATCGCAGCGGTCCCTCTCTAACCATGCAGAAGTTTCCTAAACTGCTTGAATGCAAACAAAGCGTGCAACTTAATGAATTTAAACCTAGGCCACTAGATCAAATCATATGGATTTCATCAAAAATTCATGCTTAATTGTTCAAAGGAACAATTGTTTTTGTGGGAGGGGAAGGCTGCTGCCTGTTTTCAGTACACTGACCAGATTAACGTCAGGGATGCAGGTTTAAAGTTTTAAATGTGAGTCTCTAACATTTAAATAGAAAACTTTATTTTTCTATTTAATAATAGAAAAATTTGGGGGGTTGTTTTGGGTTTTTTTTGTTTGTTTTGGTGTGTTGTTTTTTTTTTTTTTAAACTAGATACCTAATACGGATCCGTAAAATAAATGCTAAGGTGTTTCTACTTTTCCGAGGTCTTTCGCTTGTTATATGGGGCAAATTGATTGACACGTTGCGATCCAAACTGTAGTAACTATTTTCACATAAAATCCAAAACGCCACACTCCTCAAGAACAGTTTCAGGGCAGGAATGTCTGGAAATAATTCCTTTTAAAATATGTAAACTTCAAGTAGTTAATGCTACACAAAGCAAAAGGGGTGTCGGAAGAAACATTCTTAGAGCATTTCACTAATAAAACAAATCCTGACTTTATTACTTCCTGATCTTCTGATTGGGTGTCTGGTTTGTAACAAACTTCAAAATTAATTCGTTGCTTTGAACATTATTTTTTTAAAGAAAAAAGAGAGAAATGTGGCTACTTTTAACTATCATTAGTTAGTTTTTCTTAGTATCAATCACAGCAGACAATTTCCTACTAGCTTTTGGTTCAGCACGGCGACTAGGGCAGGTATATTTCCAAAGATTTACTCTCCTGCAAATCTTTCAGCCAAAACTAGTAGGTTTTTTCCTACTTCATCTGTCTTGGAGATAATTTTGCATCGAATTACTTCGAATGCATTCACAAGACCTCTGCTGGATTCAGATTTTATTAGATGGTTGATGTCAGAGTCAAAAAATGTTCTCGGGAGACAGTAAGATTTTTGGAATGTCCCGGTATCCTTGACTTCTCTCAAGCTGTCTGCTAGCATTA
Source organism: Dromas ardeola (assembly GCA_013398915.1). Taxonomy (NCBI): domain Eukaryota; kingdom Metazoa; phylum Chordata; class Aves; order Charadriiformes; family Dromadidae; genus Dromas; species Dromas ardeola. Next base: position 95,340 of record VYZM01022559.1, on the reverse strand, counting down.
CCTCATCAATTTCTTTTAGAGTGGAGTATAAAACATGTTAAACAAAAGCTCGCATTAAATCCCTTATTATTAAATTAAAATACAGTTCTATTTAATGGTCGGTAACTTTATTTTAATGAAATTCTAGCCGGCAAAATGACTTAAGACTTTTTTTTGTCTGGGATGTTGCTCGTACACAATAGGAAATGTCTAAGGACAATACTTTAAAATAATGAACATATTAATATACAGGAGAACTCAAAGCTAGACAGAAGATTAAGTTATGAGATATAGCCTGAGAATATTTGATTTTATGAGCCGGAGAGAATTTCTCGATAACTACGTGAGTCGTAGTTAGAAAGCACAGATGATTCACCTGCAGAGCTTGCCCACAATGGGGGCTTGCTTGCTTCTGGTGCTGGGTGCTGCTGGCATCGCACGCTCGCCCTGCCATAACCGGGCTTTTTTAATATCATTTAGGGTAATTCAATTTTACAATTTTGTCTAAGGCTCCATTACAAAAGGGTCATAAAATACTCCTTGTATTAATTAAAGAAAGAGAGGAAAGGAAAATAAAACGTGGCAGGAAATTAAGAAGCTCTTTAGAAAAGATTTTTGGAAGCATTAGTGGTATCTAGTGTAGAAAACACAAAAAGGTAAGGAGGATGGGTGGCGGCGGCGGCCGTGGTAGAAGGAACGAGGAGACATGGCTGGATTTAAGAAACTGAAGGTAGCGCGAGTCTTGGAATCAAAGCTGAGGAGGATTACAGAGATACTGGTAATTATCGACCTGTCCCACCAGTGAGTAGTTTAGTTGTATTGTTGCTGTCTAAAATCCTAGAAGAGGATAATGTTTTCTCTCAGGTTATATTACATTCACAAGCTTTTGTGAGGAAAGGTGGTGTGTAAGAGTTTTTGTTGTATTCTGACACTTAAAGAAGAGTTTAACTTACTGATCGCCCATGTAAAATACTTCGATGCTGGTTTTAGGCCAAACCTAGCCCATTTAAAATGTTTAATTATCACGTGTGTTGTGGGTTTTCTTTTGGCTCTTAAATCTTTCCATTTATTTTTTTTTTTTTTACATACAGCTGCAGGATTGTTTATGAAGTCACACTGAGCATATTGCTTTTAAGCACGATCATATTTTCTTTGAAGTGGCAGTTTCAAATGCAGATTAAGAATTCCCAGAAAACTACTAAAGAAATAGTTCTCAAAGCACACACCATCCACAAAACTGCCATCAATTCTGGGTAAATGTTCAGAAAGAAAAAAAAAATCTGTTTGTTTGTTTTTTTTTTTTTTAGTTCAGCATGCTCTATTCTTATTTTGTGAAAATGAGCTAACAACTTTAGAACATGAAGAGACATCTAAAAAATTCATCAACACGTTTTATATAGCGTTAGACAGCACGTGGCCTTCACCTCACGCATCTGAACTCCAGGGGCACGTGGTGGCTGCGTCCCTTTTGGACATATCCCACCCTTTGGGCAGAGAGATTCCCGCTGGCTATCGTTAAGTTAATGGTGAACTGCAGAAGGTCTTAATTACAGAGGCTGTGATAGTTACTCAGGGGGGAGGCGAAGGGAACTAGAAGCTAATCTATTCAATTAACAAACTGAGTCAATAAACTAATTTGAAGTTTAAATAGAAGGCGGTGAAATGCATGTAAAAAAAATGGCATGCTTCCACAGATTTTTAGAAGTTAATTTGTTAGTGCCGCGTCCTGTGGGTGAGACGTGGTAACGCTGTGAGGTGTCATTCACCAAACTCCGAAAATCGACCCCAAAATATCAGTGCTTCCGAAGGGTTTCTCAACCTGGTGATTTCTGTGGAACACGTTTTCATGCTTTCCGGCTCTGCAGGCCAGTTTGAACTGCTGCGTGTCTTAAAGGAAAAACAGTTTTTGGTAGCAGGTACTTGAAGCACTGCCTTGACAAACCAGTTTGCTGCTCTGTATTGTGCCATATTTTGCTTCACAACTTAATCTCAGTTGATTCTTATAAGGAGCGTGATGTTCCTTTCACCAAAAAAATACAGACGGTGACTGATGTAACTGGAAACTTTGCTTAAAGATTGTCTTATTTTTTTCAAAAGTAACCTACAATAGAGGTTTAGGTTATTTCTTTAGAATGTAAGTCAAGAAGCTACAGTGATAGAAAGGGCTGCACCAGAAATCAGTTGTCCTGGGGTAGAAGAGCACTTTTTTGATGGACATTGTGCTGTGTGACTGGGGTTTTTACCAGGGTTTGAGGCCACAGCGTGGCCTCTGCCGGCGCCCCTCCCCAGCGTCCCATCGCTCCGTCTGGGCAGAGCAGCAGCAAAGGAGCCAGCGCCGTCTCACAACCGCATCTTCTGACCTGCTGGACCTTTGTTTTGCGCAAGAGAGTCCATCTCCTGTTGAACTGGCATCTTCGTTAAAGGATATTTGGAAAAATAGGTTCCAATCAATATTTAAAATAAAACCAGTGTGGTAGAATTCAACCAAAAATAACCTGAAGTGGCTGCGAACATGGATAACTGAGCAGTGACTTCAAAATCTCCTGAAATAAATCCTCCTGGAAGGTTACACCAATACACCTGACATTTCTTGGTACAGTAAATCAATGGTTCTCCTCCCACAGGCGTATCAGAAACCTGTGGGACTGTGCCCTCATCACCCACCCTGCGCACAATGGAGCAGCTCTGCACAAAAAAAGGCTTTAGTGGCTTGAAAGGGACACAGATGTGGGTGAAATTCGAGTAGCTTTGGTGTTGAAAACCTTCCAGTGGATCACAACAGAATTACAAAAGTTTATTTGCAAAGGGCTTGTAGGATTTAACTCCGAGCAAGCAAGCTTTTTAAATAAATTGTGTACAGAAATAGTGCTCTATCTTTAAAATACAAGAAGTTTCCTTACAAAGATGTTGAGCAGAGTTAAGAACCAGCAGTACAGAGATGTTGCAATTCCTATTTTTGAAAGCGTTGATTTTAACGTAACAGAATGTCCCGAGAAAAAAATGTTTTGCAGACAGCTTGGTTAACGTGGCTACTGGAGCGTAGCTCTAGGTATAAATGACGTCAAACGTGTAACGATTTTAGCTTAGTAATCTTCAAATGTGATATTTTCTTCCTTCATCCTGTAAAGCGAGTGAATCTGCCAAGTAGCCTTTTAACCCCCCAAAACGTTTCGGTTGATCCTGACCATGAGCCAGATTTATTTTCTGCCGTTTTAGAGACACTGAACGCAGATAATAGCTGAGTTTGACGGAATGTTCTGGGGCCGAGGTGGCGATGCTGGAGGCTGAGGGCTGCCGTTAGTGCCGGGTTGTGCCGGGGATGCTCCCGGGAGCCGGGGACCGGGTTTGCGGCAGCATCATCTCCCCGGGAGCCAGAGCTCCACTGAGTCACTGCAGGTCCCGTATGGCCCAGCCTCGGGGAAACGGATGGTTTAAATACTGTGAGAATCTTTATCAGCACAGGAAATGACAGCTCATTAAAATACTAACCGTTAAGCCTGTTTAGATCAGTGTCTGGAAAAAAATTAACCATTGAAGGTTCAGATAACTTGCGGGAAGAAAGGTGCTCTGTTTAGACAGTGAACGCAGAACGCACATTAATCAGCTTTGCTAATTGCCCAGTGGCATCAAAATATTTCCGTTGGAATCTATTTTTCAGTGGTTTATAAAATGTCTGATTTTCAAAGAAGTTGATGCCATCCTGGAGCAAAACTTGCAGTTTCTTTTGAGGGAGGGATGGCTAAAATAACCAACACACCAATGCCTTATTGCTTTTGAGCTGCTGGATGGATTTTTCTTGTGTTCTTACAGGGGAATGGAGAAATTGTGAATCTAGAGAGAAACTCTGTGTGGGAGGAATGGCTGTTGGGTGTGATGATTTAATGATGTTTTGCATAATTGCTCTGAAGGTGAAAGCTTTGGCCCTCTGGCCTGGCTATCAATAGCTAATCTGATTTAAAGAAATTCTTTAAAAAAGGAGAGTTGGGGGTAGTGGGAGGGAAGCCCCCATCCCAGGACGCTCCCTCCTGCCTGCGTGACATTCCGCAGTGCCCCTGAGCTCCCTTTTTTGTGGCGGGGGATAATCCCCAGCCCTGGGCGGGCGAGATGCCGCCTGTGCGCGGGGCTGGCGCCAGCAAAACGAACGCACAGTGATATTTTCCTCTTAGTTTGGTTTTCTGTTGTTTCAAAACTTCTTTCGCTGTTGTCTTCAGTTTGAATCGTGGTGCTGGCGTTTCCTAAAAGGATGGTTTTTCTCCAGCCGGACTAGCCCAAATGCGAGCAAAATGTCTACTGTTTGTCCCCAGACCCCGAGGGGGTCCGGGCGAGGGCAGAGTGTGCGTGCCTGGGGTGACCAAACCGGTCCCCCGCTTCACACTTAAATGTTTTTTCCAAATTAACGGCTGTGGGTATTAGAGAGATCATCCATAAACCGGAGTTGTGACTCAATATTGCATCACCTTGCCGAGCTGGCGGGCTCCAGCCTGGGAGCCCGGCGGCCTCTTCGCACCGTCCATTCAATTCCTGTGGTTCTCGCTGCCCTTCAGATTATTATTTCCGTGATAAAATGGACTTCCTTGGGTTTAAACCTGCCGCGCTTAGTGTTTCTTGATCATCGCAACCGAGGTGCCGATTCCAGTTGTTCCTATGAGCTGCTGCACTGGGTATAAAACTCCAAACTGAGTGCCACTGAAGTTCTTGTTTAATTTCAATCTCCATCAGAATAAATGGAGTTTAAGGACTGCTTAGAGTTAATCAGCTGCTTAATCATCACTGGCTCTTAGAGGCCTCTTACAAACGAGAAAGTTTCATTAGCAGTAAAACCCCACTGTATTAATGTTCCTAAAGTGTGGGTCTGAAGTGGCAACTTCAGTGTTTCTTGAAAATACTTGCTAATTCTGACACTTCTCTCTGGAAAAGGAGGTGAACATGCACATCTGCAGAGGTTTTTGTACAACTGGGAACTTCATGTCCTAAATATATCCTGGACTAATAGGGGTTTTTTTGTGAAATGTTAGTGCAATGATACTAAAATGCAGCATTTAGCCCAGCTTGTGATTAGGTGAGTGTTCACAACCTCTAAAAGCACAGTCAGGGCATTTCAATAACTCCAGGGTAACCCATACTCTTAAAGATCTCATAAGATGAAAAATAGGCCTTTCAAAAGTGCAAATATAATGATTACATGGTTTTAAAGAAATATTTTTAATACTAGTAAAAATGCAGCTGACTGAAGTACTGAATAACTTTCTACTTTCTGTTAAGCTGGTGCAGGGAAAATACTGTTTGGGTTTTTTTCCTCCTCTCAGTCTGGTGCTTTATCCGTTGAGAAAACTCCTCCCTGTCGTTCCAAACATTCTGTTAAAAATATCAGTTTCCCCAAAATCTTCCTTACCACTTCATGACTAGTGACAGGCATTTGAGGGTCAAATATTGACAGCCATTCTCTAAAAAGCAAATTAGTAAGTTGTACAGTGCATTTTAATAAATACAATTTTGCTGTAACTGGAATAGAAGTTTTAGGACTGAAACTGTCAGAATCTGTACCTTGTTGGTGTCATTTTGAAACTAATCCTGGAAGAACTTTGCTGAATCTCTGTAGTGTGGTGCTTCAAATAGATGTGAAGTTGTTTTGTTTGTTGGGAAAAAAAACCAACTATATAATTTTTCATTTGGGTAGAAATCATGGCTCTTAAGTTAAAAAAAAAAAAAAAAGAAAAGACATCAAAAATGCATCTTTGTAATTACAAATACCAGGTAATACTTCTGAAAACAGACTCCAACAGTGTTTTTTTGAGGGAAGCAAAATTCTTAATGAGTGTTTATGTTGTATTAGAATGCAAGTAATGTTTTTTACTAAAACGTTATGATTTTAATGGATTTAAGCTGTACCAAAGGCTAGTGCAATTTTTTAGAAGTCTGTTTTCAGTTTCAATTCCTTCTGAAACGTTCCATGTTAGCAGATAAGCAGAACGAATTAAAACAAAAATTGGTGTTTAATATTAACTGTTTTCTAAAATTTCTTCTGAATTAAAATTTCTTCAGGGGGTTTTTTCCTCTCAAAAAAAAAAAAAAAATCCAAAGCATTTTTGTTCTCAATCTTGTGGTAAATCTAGCTGGTCTCTTTTGGTTTTCTAACGAATATTGTTGAAAGGACAGAATACACAAGAGCGGCACCTTTATTCCTAACAGTGCATCCCTGTTGCTGATGAACAGCAAAATTCATTAGTAACAACAATAGCAACTAGTGAACTGTATTTCACTGCTCATTTTGACAGATAACTCCTAGTGATTTTTTTTTTTTAATTTATTTTTTTAAATTGAAGTCCTAAAGCAGCTCACTAAGAGCCAGCTTTTAAGCTTTCCAGAAGGGAGAGCAGGTTGTGTGTTTGGGGGGTTTTTGTGTGTTTTATTCTGGCAGACAGAGACTATAAAGTGCGGAGGAGCTAAGTTCTGTTGCACACTGAGTCCTTTTATTTTCCTATCCGTTCATATTCTTTTGTTTGAAAGACAATCGGTTTGATTCTCAAAGGAAAATGCCAGGAATTTGGTTTAGGTTATTCTACAAGTGGGTTTATCTTCCAGCATCTTCCCTGGTTGGGTGGGAGGTGTAAATAGGCCTGTGGTTGGCACCAGCGGGGTTCGAAGGTGCATCTCAAAGTCATTGGGACGTGGCGCAGAATTATGACGCAAATCTGGTCCTTTTGGCCCTGTACCTGCGCCCGCTGCCAGTGTCACCCTCCAAAAGTCACGGCGAAGCCGTCCCCCTCCGCCTTTGATGAGAACAGGGTTAGTCACCTCAACTCCACTAAGTTTGGGGGGGTACCACTCATTTTTTGTAATTAAATAAAATGAAAACTGATTTTTTTTTTTTAAGACTTAGATCTACAATGATGTCTATACTTTGGATATTAGGTGACACATAAGTTACCTGGTTATATGATTGAATTTTGTTGAAAGGGTACGAGTAACCGATATTGCCCCACTGGAATGGGACTTCAAGAATTTTAGTCCTAGTGCTGTGGATTCATGATTTTCTGGATGTTACTCTGCTTCATTTTGCACCTTATTTAAATTTACACGCCTTTTTTTCTGTGTTAAAGTCTCTGCGAATGTGCAAAACATGGCAGACTTTTAGAAACCAAGGTCCTTGCATTCAGGATCTCTCAGTTCTTCAAAATAGCTGTACTAAAATGAATGTTGTGCACTTGGTTCTTGGCCATGCTGACAAAAGAGGGGGGGGGGGAAGAAAAAAATAGAAAAATAGAATACGAAAGAAAAAAAAAAAGAGAATACTTTTAGTGAAAAAAAATTTGAAATACAGTGTTGGTGCACCAGGATCTCCTCAAACCGCCTGAACTTGGTTTTTGTGTTTGTTGTGTTGGTTAGTGCTAAGTGGGCACTGACTTCGTTCAGTTTTCAGAAAAAAAATGGAGGCACTTGAAGAACGATTCTGTTAATCATTCATCTCTCATCACTTAAATATTCCTCATTTCATAATGATGCAGAAGTTTAAAAGTAAACCATTACCTTTCGGTAGCTTTTCCGGGCTTCCAAGTGTCATTTGAAAAAAGAAACCTCAAAATGTAACTGATTTCTAAAACTGTGACTCGCCCTGATCAGCGAGTCATTAGGAGAATTTTTACCACGAGGAAAGTCGGCTTCGGAAGGGACGGTTCTGAAAAACTGGAAATCTTTTGTAGAAGTTGACACACTCTTGTGTAAAATGTGTAATAGTCTGTAACAGGGCTTTAGTCTCGCCTCTTTTTTTTTTTTTTTTTCTGAAATTTTACCAGTCCAGGCACAGAATTTACTCACCCCTTTGTATCATCGTGATGGTGAATCATAAGGGAAGCAATCTTCTTCTTGTAAATATGTTAAAAAAAAAAAATATTTGCCCCTGGCTATTGAAGGAAATAGATTTAGCAGAGGAAAGTGAGCTCCTTGGTTTCTTCGGTCGTAAATTCTTAAGATTAGAAAGGTGTTATTTTATAATTGGGCCTTATCCTGGAAAAGGGACTACCGTGTCAAATCAGGAGGAAAATAATGTTAGAGATCCAGCCCTCTGGGAGCAACCGCGGTCATTCAGAGAGGAGACGGTCAGTTTGTAAAACTGTCTGTGTGTATCTTGGTGCATTAAGTGTGTTTTACCAAACCCTCCCTGGAGTAGGTAGGAGTGCGAAGAAGCAAAACTGCAAGGCTGAAATTCAGGTGACTTTTTTTAATGTAGAAGACCACATTAATTTCTTTAAAACTTACAAAAAAAAAAAAAAATTAAATTTCCTCTTCTCTTTGAAATTAAAACGGGGTTTGTCGGCAATGGGAAGCCTCCCGTGGCCGGGCCTGGGGGCGGTGGATGGAACCTTGGGAGCCCTCGGACCCCGGCGTGTCCTCCCACCACGCAGCTCAGCTGGTGGCGTCACCGGGGGAATTCCTTCTCTATAGGATTTATTTATTATTTTTTCCTCAGTGTCATGGCAATTATTAAAGCTCCTTGGACCTCCTGCTAAATAGCCCGGTGCGCAGATTTGATGAAAAATTACCCCCGTTGGTTTTGATTGAAGTCTGGCGGGGCTGGGGCGTTCGGAGGTTGGAGCTGGGGGGGTCTGACACCCTCCTGCCCCAGAGGTGGGAGAGGAGCCGCGTCCGTCATCTTTGTGAGGTTAATGTAAGACCAAGGTGTTCAGTAACGTATCGTAGCTTTTGTGCAAGTCATCTGCCATAAACCATGGCATGATTCAGAGCAGGGTTCATAGTTCCTTCTTTGTTCCTTTGTTAATCACTGACTCGGGGGAGGCGCCTGCAGAATTTGCTAATGCATTCTTTTTGGGGAAGGATGACGCACAGATTGTCCTAATAAGGACTTAGTTTGAGAAAGGGGCCGTCTTCTTTGAGAAGACAGGGGCAAGTCATAGGGCGAGCAGTTTCTTTTTTAACTGAGGGATGACACAAGCACAAGTCATTTCCTTATTAATCGGTTCAAACCAGTTCTTACAGGAACTGCTGGTGATAAATGTGGGACTTCTCAGAAGTCATTCATTTTCTTCCCCGCGCTGCCCCGGTGCACAGCCCCAGCTGCCTTCTCCCAGCCCCGAAGGAACTGCTCCAGCTCCCAGCAGCGCGTTCGCACTGCTTTCCTCTGAAAGACTTTTTTTTTTTTTTTT
>VYZM01022559.1:63621-86185 GCA_013398915.1 Dromas ardeola | reverse complement strand
TTTTTTTTTTCTTTTTAAGCACTTTTTGAGGGTCTGGGGAACTGCGTCCCTTTCAGAAGTGTCAGCTAAAACAATGAAATACACTTTATTTCGTGGTTATCTGCTCTCCCTAGCAGCAATGCCCCCCTGAGCTGTAGCTCAGGCTGAACTTTGTTCTGATTGGGTCAAAGTGGTAAGTTTCGGGGAAAAAAAAAAATGTTTTGTTTTTGTTTTTTTTTTTTTTTCTCCCCTATTTTGTCATGTTCTCTGGGATGAACTTTGCATCAGTGCTATTCCAAGTGTAGGTCCTTCTCTTCAGAAGCCATTTCAAGAATATTTGGAAGCTCAGAGGATAAAACTCCACCACAGAGCTGACAGCGGCGTGCCGCAGGTAAGAGCCTCTCTGCCTCCCTCCCCAGGTAATTGTTCCCTCCTCTAGCTGTCTTTCGGCTCCCCAGGTTTCCCGATGTAACCCATTTTTCAAAGATTTGCGGTGGCCCAGGGCAGAGATGAAAATCTCCCTTTAAAAGCAACCTGGGAATTAAAAATAATGCTGTAATTGTATGCAACTGGGCTTAAACCTCTTGGAGAATAAAGCAGACAAGAAAGCAAGACCGATGGCACGTTGGCCTCTGTATCAGCTGCCTAATTTGAAAGAGAAATTTAAGCAGAAAAAAGTTGCATTTACATGTGAAACGGTAACAGCGTGTCTGCAGCATGGGACCTTCAGGGGCCAGTCGAGTCCGTGGCTTAATGGCCAGTAAGAGAAACAAAATCCCTAAGCCTTTAGCCTTTGAAAGGAAAAGAAAAATACAGTGTTTAGAGTGGGTGCAAAGAGGCAGAAGTGTCCTCTCATACAAAAAAAAGTATTTTAAGAAGCAAAAAAAGGTATTTTAAAAAACATACCCTGAATTTTCGGTGGGGACAGAGCAACTTTGCCATGGAATTTCTTAGAATACTAAGGCATTTTTAGATGAAATCCATTAATCTGCTCCACATTTCACATGTACTACTTGTAGCGCCTTATAAATGTTTCTTTGCCCGTTTCTTACCACGAAAGAGACTAAATTAGGGAGGACCAGGCTGGAAGAACGAAATATGCAGATTCCATTTATGCACATTTAAGTCGGGTTTGTGCGGTGCGTTGCTGCCCTCCTTTGACAAAAACCTACAAGTTAAGCTTGATGTGACGGAAAAGGCTGGAAGTGGGACCGGCGGGGTCACGGCAGTAACTTCTAGTGACACCAGAAGAATCGGCTGCTAATTGGAAGATAACGCAGTATATGCAGTTTTGGGAAAAAAACCCATCGTTAACCAATGACCGTATTGTTTTCTTTGCGAGGAACATGACAGGGAATGACAGTCAGGGGTTGCTAATTCTGAACTTTTATGAATTGTTAGCGGAGACGAAACAATACGAGGAATAATAAATCACTTCACGCGCACACTAGTAACGATCAAGGATCCCTCGGCTGCCCTGCGGCGTATTTGGCAAGCCCTCCTGCTTTGTCTTCCAAGGGACTAAACTCGGCTTTACAGAGGGACCTGCAGGAATCCTGTCAGCTTGCACTTGGTTCCTGTTTTTAATTTGATAAATTACATAATAATAATAAAAAAAAAAAAGGCTAGGCTTTTCCCTTTCACCCAGAAAATGGAGAATTCTCCGTCGTGCTGTCCACTAATCTTCATTTCCCTCCTTCTGTTTTGTCTTTGTCTCTTCAGGGGGAAAACTGGCTATCATGGATGTTCGAAAAATTGGTGATTGTCATGGTTTGTTATTTTATCTTATCTATAATCAACTCCATGGCCCAAAGCTATGCCAAACGGCTGCAACAGAAGATGTACTCGGAAGAAAAAACCAAATGAGCCTGGAAAAAACCCCCTTGAAATGGGTTTTAGCAGACACAAAAAATGACACATCTTTCCATATGTTTAAAAATCAGCATTATTCAAAATGTGGGAAAACTTCTTAACATCAATTTTCAACTATTGCAAGTTTCTATTTAATTTTGAAAGTAATTTGGATATTAGAGCAGACGTTTCATTGACAAACTTATGAATGTTAAGGTAAGGTATAAATGCTTTCAAAGTCTGAGTTGGATTATACAGGATGGACAATGTGATGTTAAATGCCGTTTAACACGAGTGTTGTCCATCCAAATTACTTCCAAAACTGATGATTTAACGCTCTCCATTTCCTGATTTAACTTCAGACCGACCCAAGGGTAACTCCTTCTTTTGAAGGGTGGCTGTTTTGCTTTTTTCCATAACTTTCAAGACCGTGAAAATGTATATAAATGAGTACAGATTGGATAGAAACTGTTGCATGTCCCTCCTGGTAAGGCTGTTCCATCTGAACTCTCCGGTGTCCCGCTGCGTTGCACGTGCTCTCGGTTGGAAACGCCACCCTCTTTAACATCATGATGTTGGCAGAGATGATTGATGTCAAAACGCCGAAGCTGACATTTTTTTATTCTGTATATTTAGAATGAAGTTAAGATAAAACTTTATAAAGTCATCTTTGATCATTCCAGAATTTCTTGTGTCAGTCTTTTTAAGCTGTTCCTTTTCCTCTCCACTTTTGTATGCTCAGTTACTTTAGTTTCTTTATTAAGCCTTAATCCCATGAATCGCATGCTTTACTCATCCTTCCTGCACAAATGGTGCTGAAGCCCTTTGTTCTTTTTTTTTTTTTTTCCCCTCCTTTTTTCTTAAGAACTTCTGACTTAGCAGAAGGAAGTAGAAAGCAGATCGCTTGCTTGAAGTGTGGCTCACTGCTTAAAACAGGCAAGTTAAATAGCTGGTGATATTTGTTATCATAAATCCTTCTCAGACGTTTGCCGCTGGTCACGGCATCGTGGGCAGTGAAGAGAGGGGGGGAAGAGCAACGATTCCAGCTGAAAACAGATTTGGTGTCAGAGAACCTTAACCTTAGGCGTTTGGAGTCAGATATTCGTAAAGCATTGTTATGAATCCGTGTGTGTTCCAGTTCTAACGTCCATGACCAAAACTAATATTGAAGTGGATCTTTTCCCTCTTTAGTACGTAGATACCCGTTCCACTGCTGCTGTACATTTATTACGGCTCTCATAATTTTTTGACTTGACTATTGCTTTTTGTTTTTATCCTGGGGGTAAGTAACAAGAATTAATTTGGCTTTCAATTAGTGTTATCAAAAGGTGGCAGAGAGTAGGTTAGATGTTGCTCAGGTTGGATTTCTCCCGGCGTTAGGGCAGGTCTCGAGCCAGGTGTGACAGTATGTATTTTGTTCAATCCTGCCTGAGTGTCCTCTTGTGTTGCCAACCGTCGTGACATCTCCATGGCTGTACCATCCTGTCGGATAGCTTATCAGACTGATGTTGACTGTTGGATCTCATGGCAACAACAGTCGGTAGGCTGTCTGACATTTTGGTATCTCTCATCTGACCGTTCCCTCATCCATCTCCAGCTGTTTCCATTGAACATCTGTAGCACCTGAATGTTTTGGGGTTTAGATGGAAGCGAGCTCAGCGGTCGGGCAGTGCCGCAGGCTGCATACGAAACATCTTTTTAAAGTTTCATCTCAGTCGTGTGTGAGGTTTGTAATGTCTCTCTCGTAATGCTGCATAGATAGCTTTAAACAACGTTACTGAGTGAACGGGGAGGCTTTTAACAGGCGCTTCTCTCACCAGAGCTGCTCACTAGGTTAAACAGCTGAAAGTCCCTGTGCTGGGAGGCGGTACAGGACAGTTAAAAGCACAAAGGCCATTCACTTGGATTTTTAAAAGATGAACGGTGTTTCTTAACTGCTGGCCCTAGCAGCTTGTTCACTTTTTGGCCTAAATATGGTCTTTGAAAATAATGCAGCAAAGAACTTGTTCTAATACAATACACGCTCAAAAAATCATAGCTCTATTTGATACTTCACTTGTTTCAGTCTCCTCAAACTTTGATTTTACACCGTCAGCAGTTCGTAGCTGTTTGTTTCACTTTTCTCCAGGATACTTGGATTAGTGAAAGCGCTGGTTGCTGCCCTCCCCAGTTCTGGTGGCAGCTGTTTGTCCTCAAATCCACCATTCGCCCGAGGGACACTGGTACTTACTTCACACAGTTCTGGTCGTGTCTTAAAGCCTTTCATGAGAACAAATGACATTTATGCCATGTTGGGGTCCCTGTATGCTCTCAGATCGAAATGAGGAGACTGTAACAATAATTAAAAAGGAAAAAAAGCCCCTTCCTAGGGCTTGAGCCAATAAACTACACCTTTGTAAATGCTTTAGTGGCCTCCTCATAATGATGCCTCCCTGCCTACTGAAAAATCACTAGACAAATTGAAAGCTTTCTCCCACTTTTATTTCAACGTATGTTTACATACATATTGTGCAAAATAGATCTATCGTTCTGCAACTCATGTTTGTATGTGTCCGTTCCAATAAGCTGTGCTGCTCTTCTGGAGCTTTCTAACGCCATTTAAAGGAGGGACTGGTCATTCTACTTGCTTCGACCTGTTCAGCCGCTGGGAGATTATAAGACTTGGTAAAAGGTAAAATATAATAGAAATGAAAGTTATGCAAACCTAATGAGATTTGCAAATGGATAGTTTTGTGTTTGCTTAAATAAACAAACAAATAACAGTTTCCCGGTGTCTCTTTCAGCTGGATTGTTTCCATTTCTGTACATTGAGCTTGGTTGTTATGCTGTGAAATTCGTTGTCCCAAGCATTCTGCCATGAGTGTAATCCAGAAGGTACATCTGCAGTTGCATTTTGTGGCTTCAAAGAAAGACCCAGAGCCTTTCGCGTTTCATCTGAAAACATGTCTTTTGCTTCCTTAGTCCAAAGTTTCCTTTTGTCGTACATATTTTCAGTTACACACTGGAAGCAGTCCATCACCCAGTTTAAAGTGTGTTAGAGAAAAATCCAAAGTGAGCTCTGCTGCAAGAGAAACAATCTTAGCATGGATCGCTGTATTTTTAGCCGATTCTTCTTGCAGTTTAGACACTGAATAAAGCATCTTGCTTATTTTCTTGGAATTACTGAAAAGCACACGGAAGTAACAGCCCTAGTAACAGCAACTAATGTTTGGTTAAACATCAAAGATGACTTAGAGGTGGTAGAGATTTTTTTTTTTAGTCTTGTCACCTGTGGAACGTGGCTAAATCTCTGCTCTCGCAAGTGCCCTGTAAGTAGGAAGCCAAGCAGAAAGTTGGCCATCTGGGCAGCAGTTCGGAGCTGAGGTGGGGTGGGAGCACAGCTCATCCTCCTCCAAATGCTCTTCTTGGTTCCTGCCTGACCTGCACGTTGTCCCTCGCACACGATGTTCTCGGAAGGCGGTGTGAGACGTAAGCGCGCCGGCTGCCCCTCTTGCCAGGTTGTGCCCCAGCAGGGCAAGAACTGTGTTGATGTAAGCAAAGATTAAAATGGTCACACTGGTCTGTGCCAGGCCGAGCTGAGGGACCAGCACAGGCCATGTCGGATCAAATCGTCCCGTTCACACTTCCCTCGGCCCCATCAAAGCCACCAGGACGCCTCCTGCTCCCTCTCTCTGCTCGTAGTTCCTTACCTCCATCCCAGTGTCACACTGTGTTTCTCGTTAAAGCAGCTCCCTCTGAAATCACCCAGCTGCCTGATCATGCTAAAAGACACTTGTCATTAATACTTAAAGATGGCTTAATGCTGTTCCAGAAAGTCCTTCCCTGCTGTGCTTTTGGGTTTCATTCCTTAATTTGTGAGAATCAGCCTCCCTCTCACTGCAGGCAGCACTAATTGCAAGCGCAAATACTGTGGATGTTTCCCTGATTATCAAGGACAAATATAAATATTAGTGAGCAAAATTGATTGCAGGTGTAACAGTAAGTGGTGGTTGGCTGTGTTCCTTGGAGGTAAAAGTAATGCAGTTTTCTTTGAAGCACGTGGTTAACAAATACTTTGTAATCAGCGGGTAAAAGGTTGAACGTAATTATATATATAAGGTAATTGAAAATGCTCTTCTGAGATTTAAAATTGATGGGTTTTCCTGTAAATTTATGTATTTTATTTTTTGGAGGGGAAGAAGTAAAACCAGTAAGTGCTTTGCCCAGCCTTCTTCAGATTGCAGCACTAAGTGGGGTGCGAAGGGGGGAGCAGCGGCCCGGGAGGGCTTCCCGCGGGGCTGGCACCAGGGCTGAGCGCAGGCCGGCCCAGGTGAGGCTTTAATTGCTGGAGCTGGTTGCGGTCTTTAGGAAACAGGGAGTGAAGCAATCGCCTTCCCTGCGAAACACCCTGCTGATGCATTCAGAACTAGATTGAGCGTAAATATTTGCATATGCCCTTGCAAACTCATTTTTAAAAGGATTATATTGAAAAACACTTTGAGCCTGCTGTGACTTTCCTAATTCAAGTGTCTGGCTGAGGGCACAAAATGCTAGCATTTATTTCTTTATCCATTTCATTTGGTTATTGATGCATCCACTCGGCTTTCATAAAAAGCAGCAAAACACCATTTTGATAGTGGCGTGAATGGGAGAGGCTGTAACAGCCTGGGTCGGTTGTCGAAAGAGTGAAAGAAGCTGAAATGCAGAAACTGTCATCAAATGTCCAAAAGACGTCTGGCTGTATCATCTCCCAGGTAAAAGAAAATGGGAAGAGCCGAGCAATTTGCAATGGGCTTCTTGGCGTGTGTGAGGAATTCAGCGAAATGGTATTTTGGTCAAAAAAAAAAGACTATTATTCTGTGCGGAATTTCAAGTGAAGAGGCTGTGGAGCTGTGAAGTCACCCAGCCCGTTCACCGCTTGGGATGGTCACTTGTGGTAAAACAAGTGTGCAAATGGGAACCTGTTAAATGGGCTCAGCTTTGTTTTACTTTGCCTTTAACACTGCCCTTTACCGTGCTAGAAGGTTTCTTTTTATTATTCTTACTCGCTCATGGAATGACTCAAAAAGCATCGACTACATTAGCATTAGATCAAAGGTCGTCTTTCTTTAAACCTCATTTGACTGGCCACATACTGGTACGCGTGCTGCATCTTCCGTGTTTCAAGGGAGTTACTCCCAGCTTAATTGTTCTTCTGGTTTCCTAAGAAGCTTAAATGAGTTGCCCAGGCAGCTGGTAATAAGGAAACTCGCTGCTATTTCCTGATGAAAAGCGAGAGATAGGACTTGTCAGCTCAGTGTATTGTTCCCTGCTCTGATAACGGCCGCACCCGGCCTCCATGGCCTCAGAAACTGCTTCTCTCTCCTTGTAAGAAGTGCGAGTTGGTGTCTTCTCTGGTGACTGCTGCGCTCTTCCTGCGTGGGGGGTCCTGCAAGGGAATGGCTGTGTGTTTAGTACACGTGATTTAAGGCATAATCCAGCAGGTTTGGGGTTTTTTGGGTTTTTTTTAGTGCTAGTGTGACAGAGCGTCACACGTGTCTGGTTCTGCCTCCCCATAAGAGGTGGCTGGAACTTTTGTTTCCTTGTGGCTTTGGTAGTGTGACATTTAGCTGCTTCTTGCTATGTGGAGTGTTGCACTTATCTCAAAAGATATCTCAGATCTAGGCAAATTCTATGAACTACACCAAAGCATTCGTTAGCCTGGTTTCACGCAAGATTGCGACCACGGTTGTGATTGATGACATCAGTCTGCGGGGAGTCACCTATTACCTTACTTGGGTACCAGCTGATCTACGTGACATTTCTAAGGTCTAAAGCCTTTTCACTGGCACCGATTTGGCGGAAGATGTCGTCGATTTAGCGGAAGATGTCAGCCAGAGCTCTAAGCTACCGGAGCACAGGCACCGCCAGGGCCCGGTGCCTGGGGAGGTTAAACTCTGCCTCGAACCATTTGACAAAGTGTAAGAAATTCTTCAAGAGATTAGATGCTTTTCCCAAAGCTTGTTCTGTCTGCATGCAGTGACCTTGTGGTCCCTCTATTTTCCTTCCATGTTGTCAGGAAAGAAACCGGCAGTTCTCTTGCAGAAGCGGCCACTAAACCACATACGTGCTTTGTTCAAGGCTCACACTTACATGCAGAAGCCGTGTGTTTTAAGGGATTGTGTTTGTCTTTCCTGAGACTGCACGTTTCTTAGGCTCTCTCCCTCTATTGAAAAGGCTTGAAAAACCAGGTTTGTGTGCTCAGCATCTCCTTTCTCTCTCTGAAAGAAACTGGACCTGCACAAAGAGAAAATACACATTTAGATTTGCAACGTCATACAAATCTAGCCACGTTCACAAAATCTCTCTGGTCTGTTTAGAAACCAGGCTTCTCTCAGTGCCTTGGTTGCTGCAGCTGCTTTCTGGAGAGCTGTGATATTTCGGATATTTTCATAACAACAGATTTTGTTTCTCTGATTCTTTGATTTTTATGTCTCACCTCAGGCCAGCTGAACTCTCGTGACAGAGTCACATGCATCCGTGTGTGTTGCGTAAGACTCTAGGTGGGAGCAGCAGGAAGGGAGAGACTTTTAAGATGCCTGAAGCTGGTATTTGGTTAAGCTCAAAGTAATGGATGCCAAAAAAAATTTCAAAGCAGTATTTCTACTAGAGCTGCGCTAATGCAATTGGTGATTTCATTTCTGTTGCCTCCCTTAACTTCGATATAAACCTGTGTTAAACACTTCTGCGTATGCACAGCCACCACGTGGCAAATCCCTGCAGCGTCGGTGCATGAACTGAAATGGTTACGGCTGCCCAGGGGGAGCCGGGTGGGTTTAGGTGAGGTGTGGGAATGTGCTGTGCCATCCTTTGGCAAAACACTTCCGCTGTGACCCAGAGAGGATCATCCCAATCAAGTGAATGTAGAAAGTGTTTAAATGTTGTTTGGCAGACCTGATCCTGAGAGTCCTGGCTTAAAAGTGTCGCTGCTGTCTCTTCGCTCTGTCCTTCTTGTAGCCCTGTCTGGCCTTGGTGCGATTTTTTGGCCAAGTTCAGGCCTGTTGGCTGGAGTTTTGTTCAGCTTGAACAGGGCCCCTGGGTAGTAAAACGAGTTCAGGTTTCTTTTATAATGTCATTGAAGAATAAGCTCCCCTTTCACAGCACGCATTAGGTTTGTATCTATTTTTTACATACTACTTCACTGTGAAAATACCAGCTTTGTGGAGAAACCTGACTAAATCTTTATAGAGGAAAATAATGTGAAAACCTGAGTTAACGTCTGGTAGGGAGGGAATGGAAGCTTTCTTCTTGGGAGAGGAGTATGTAATTGGATTTATGTTCATCAGCTGCCAAATTCATGTTTTTAACTGTTCTATCAGTTGCATCGGGTTTCTTCACCAAAATTTGGCCTAGGAAGGAGAAATTGTTAGTTCACAATGTCAAATAACTACATCAATACGGCTGCTGACCAGATGACTCAGAATCAGGTAGTGACACAGGCTGAAGTTGCCCGAAAGTGGGGTGGGGAGGAAATTTCCCAGAGTTTTCTTTGCAAGTGGCAGAAATGCCTGAGAGCCAGCGGCAAGCAGTCGTACATGGAAATATGTATTCTTGAACTCAGTATTGTTCTGAGCCATCTGGAGAGCAGTAGCTCTGAACTATTGCCCAGCTCTCACCATACTTACTGAGGATATTATAATGAACAGCTACAGCCGCCTTTGCCAACCGAGTACAGAGTCAGTATTTTATTACACCTTCAGCGCGTGGGATAAGGCTGCTTTCCATTTGGCTCCTTCGGCGGTGTTCTGCTTACATGCTCCTGTAAATGATCTATTACATATTGGAGGCTGCTGGGCAAAAGTTCAAATTAAATCATGCCATCTGACCACAATTACACCATTCTCAGGCAACTGAAGTGTATTTTTGTGAGCCTTTAAATAAACATTACGTTGTACATGTAACCAAATATGTACAATAATCATTTTCGCAGAACGCACCCATTTAAGTGCAAATATACCATATAAGATGGTATTTATTTCTCATCACGTATAACTAGTGAGACAAGAGTTCATAGCTTACTGAAGCTCAAGCAATGTTTATTCTGCCTTTTTTTGTATCAACCAGTGGCTTGGCTTAGTTAGTTTCTCTACTTTCTGCTCTTACTTTTAAAATAGGAATCCTGGCCTAGAGAGCGTCCTCATTTTAATTATTTTTCTATCTTATGGTGTGACATCCCATATTTTAGAAACGTAGCTTTTAAGACCAGCTGGCAGGGTTTCTGCAGTCTGATTCGCACAGATAAGCAGAGAGGCCCGTGCCTTTGCTTTATACCACTAGACTCTCCTAGAAGTCACTGTTTAGAATCTCTCGGGCTTGTATGAACCATGGGGTTAATTGGCTTAGGCTTCATCCACGGTCTTTATCATGGAACATACTTATACCTCTAAAAATTGCCTTTAAATTTCCTAACGAGCAGAAGCAGCCTCTCTAATTTTATCTCAGGCTCTCTTCACCTTTGCCAGCGTGCTCCCTCTGGTTGGCAAGAGCGTTTGCCTGACGCACCCCGCTCTGTGCAGCTGTTGGCGCTTCTGGGAAAGGGTTAAGCAGGTTCTGCTGATTCACGGAGGTGGGTGACTCATTACCCCACCCGCAGCAGGGGAAGTGGCTGTCTAGAGGGAGAGGATTCATACAATGTGAAATCAGAAGGGACCATTGTGAACTTGGAGCTTGTCTGAAAGAGCCGGAAAGGCTCTATAGTTAAAATTCAGGATTATCAGCTCTACGTCCAGGCAAGTTAAAAGCTGTCCGAGTGTCCGGGCTGTGCTTCTGGAGCGTGGGGCAGAGGTGGGGTAGGAAGCCAGAGGCAGGAGGCTTGAGGAAGCCTACACTGGAATTTGCTGGGTCTGGGCTGCCCTTGAAACCAGTGGAGGAAAGGCAGCAGCACAATTCCTTTTGGAAGTTTTTTGTACCATATCAGATCCACGAATCACTTTTCTGTTGACTCCTGTGCAGTATTTAAAGTGGTGTCCAGCAAAACGCGGACTTCTTTAAAGCACACTTTGACATCTGAGAGGATTTCCTCTGGGATGTTTGGTCCCTCACTTCATAATATTTATCTACACTAAATTTTATTAACAAATGCAGAAGGAAATGAATTATTCATTCAATATCCTTTTGTACCTTAGTATTTCCCCGTGGTATATCAGCTGGTAATTTGAACGTTACTTCCTTCTTTCTTAGTGATAAAATCCTAGTTGTTGTGGAAACCACAGATTTTTGCCCTTAATCTTGAGCTGTTTCAGTTTGGTAAATCTGTGCAGGTAATCCTCTTAAAAACCCCTTCTATTTTTACATTAAGATTCTATCCTTTCTGTACTGGTAGTCTAACCTTGTAAGCAGCAATACATACCTAAGTCCAAATAAATTGTATCTATAAGTACATTAGTGCCCTGTCACTTGCCAAACAGTTGCTATGTTTAAAGAATTTGTAACAAGATAATTTTTGTTCCTGGTTTTGTTTTTGGGGTGTTTTTTTTTTTGGTGGACAAATAAAAGTTATCCTATTCATTAAGTAAATCTGCTGTAGTTAGAGTCCTTGAATCAACTTCCAAGTGAGCTGCACCTGTCCATTACAAAAAACAATAGCGAGATTTGATGCATTGTTCCCTGGTTTATGGACATCCGGTGGGTAGTTTGCTTAGAACTGGGTGGGTCAAGGCCACGGATGCTGTTGTCCCTGCCTTGGTGAGCGATTGGCTTGTGCTGACCTTTGATCTACCTCATTCATTTTAATTTCCAATGCAATAAAGGCCCTCTGGCAGGCTCAGAGTACTTACAGAATTAATTTTCTCAATAAAACAGAAAATGACTACTCCGCCTTCTAATATAATCGTAGATGATGAAAATGTGATAATAGCTATTCACTTCCTGCCACTTTGACCCTCTCCTCTCCACATCCTGGGGAAAAAATAGAGGAATCCAGCCATAGATCAAAAAAATGAAGGCTTAGTTTGGGAAAGGGTGTGAGAATTTCAGAACTGAGGTCAGCCGTGAAAAACACTAACAGGAAGAAGGCTAGAGATGGCTAAAACAATTCCTGCCAGTCCCTTCTCCAGAGCAACGAAAGGGATTACAACAGGTAATACAGCAGTTACACTTTTGGTTTCACCTCTTTTTTTTTTTTTTTTTTTTTTGTAGTTTTGAGGAATCTGTGTTGTCAAAATTTGGCTGATGGGTGTGATCCTCTGTTGCTGCTTTGAAAAACTTTGTTTTCCCATGGAAGTAGGAGTATTTCCCTGAATCCTAACTGTGAACAAGTTCTTGTAGAAGTAGCTTTGTTTAAGCACAATGCACCCATTGGCCTAACTCTCTCTTTGAGCTGCAGAATCTTTCCGCTATGTTTTCATATGTTATAACTAGAGATTAAATAAGGACATTTTTAGTTTTTGCTTTGGGGTTATACATGTTAGCTGTATGCTGTGCTTTCTGACGTGGCCCAAATTCTGCCATCAAATGTAAACAAACCAACCCCCCACGTATCCTGTTCCATTAACTAAAAGTGACATAAGCCATAAATAATAAATGTACTTCTAAAGAATGGATAAATGGGTCTATATCATTCATAGGTGCAATAAGCGCCTGCTGGATTTGCTTCATGATCAGAATTATAAATACATAGAGATAACGTTAAGGTTATTTCTGCAATAAAGTTACTTATTGATGCAGCAGTACAATAACCCATCGCTCTCTTCCTTGTTTCTGAGAGGACTTATCTGTCCTTAGCTTTTTAAAAATCTCTTTTACCTGTCCTGTGGAACAATGAGGAAGAGTATGCATTCCTGGGACTTGGTCATTTTTTCAGACAAGGAGTTACTTATTCTCATTTCTGATACTGGAAGTTCTCAGTGTGATATCTGTGGAAAACACTAGGGAAAATTATTTATATGTTGCTAAACATCCTGTGCCTTTTTGAGGAGGGAGAACCTCACCATACTGTCTCCTCTCCTGACCCTTTGTTCCTTGCAAACTTGAATTGCCTGGGCTGTTTATCTTAACTTCTTGTGCAATCTTGCCTCCAGTTTCTGCTGTGAAAATACCCAAGTTAAAGACAATGGTTGAAACTGACAAAAACACACCACTAGAAAAGCCCTTTTGATCAGAACAGTCCCCCAGCTCTGAGCTGCCAGGAAGTGATTTAGTGAAAAAAATATTAAATACCACAAATAATATTCCATAACAAAAGTTACATGTAGTTTTGAACTTCCAAACAACACCAGTTTTGCTGAGCAGTATTGAAGTATGGCTGGATAGTTGAACTATGATTATTGCGTCTTCTCCTTTTGAGAGCGAGTTCCTAAAACAGGAATTAGAGCAGCAGAATGAAAACAGAAAGCAAACCAGAGCGAGCTGTTGGATTATGTACTGTGGTCTGCAAGAAGAATATTGTCAGAATGTTTTGTCGTAAATGTCAAGTGCTTTTTTTATATGAAAAGTTATTGGGTATATTTATCCTACCTGCTTTTTCCCCTTTGCTTTCCCTCTTGTGTTTTCCGCACCCACCCTACGAATGATTCGCGTTCCCCTCTATATTTAATTATTTAGTTATTGAATTGAGGCACTAATATAGCTCTTAATTTACACAAGTAATTTTTCTGCATGAACTAGGACCAGACTCAACCCTAAAGTGTGCTGAAGGTTGTCCTACTACTAATGGGCACTTGGAACTTTTGTTTGCTTGTTTGTTTGGAAGACATGAGAGACTAACACTGCTGCTCTGTAAGCTACCGTGACATTTATCAGAAGCCATTGTGGTGTGTCTTGACACAGCCGTGCCGGAGAACAGCTATTACTGTAAGTGGATTTGATCAATTGTGAACTGAGCCCAAGTACTTACTTATTTTCTTCAGATTCAATTGTACAGTTACTTGAATCTTGTCAGGAAGTCTGTCTGCCATTCCAGGTGTCATGTGCCAGAGCTGCTTTCAGAACAGGTTCTTGGGGGGACAGGGGAGGATTTTAGTGCTTCTGTATCTGGCCTGAAGAAAAGTGAAGAGGTAAATGAAACCAGGAAAGGAAATAAAAGTAATACAAAGTGTCTGCTGTGCGCTAACTGAAGCCTGGCAGAATTACAAGGTCACTTCTGCATCTACCACTGTGTTAATTCATTAAAGATTTAAAATATAAATCAGAATTTCTAACAGGGCAAGATTTCTATGTCGGCATCATTAGCCATATTGCAAACCTCTTTAGCATACTTAGCATCTTACTATGTGTGCGCTCATCTTTTAGTTAAAAGCTCAGAAGCCTGGCGTGAAACAGCACTAAAACCTAAAGGGAAACTGTGAGATTTGCCCACTTGTCAAGGGAAAAGTCCTCAAGACAGATTTTTTTAAACTTTTATGCCTATGTAATAATACGTGGGATTGTTTCCATAAGAGAACAGTGTGACATGGGGGGAGGGAATGGGAAGAATTCCAAAAGCTCTCCCTACCATTAAGTGAAAAGCTA
The DNA here is from genome assembly GCA_013398915.1 of Dromas ardeola. Lineage (NCBI taxonomy): Eukaryota > Metazoa > Chordata > Aves > Charadriiformes > Dromadidae > Dromas > Dromas ardeola. Next base: position 71,890 of record VYZM01022559.1, on the reverse strand, counting down.
ACAGAGGCAGAAGAAAGCTCGGTGTTACAACATAATCCTTAATCCTACTGTACTCTTTTATTTTATAAGCACCCAGTCTGTGCCCCCACAGCTATTGCAGTCGCCGCCTCCTGTCAGGCTGGTGCAGCAGTGTTTGCAGGCTGCAGCTTCACAGGGGCACCACCTTGTGGTCGTGGTAAAATTTGTGCAAAAAAGAGCCCATTTCTTAAATCAACTTTTGAAATTATACAATCCATTATATTTATTATATTACATTACAGGCTCTTACATCTGAAATCTACCGGCGATTCTCCTCCCAAATGTGCTTAAATAAATAACAAATTAATTAAAAAAACTACCTGTTTCTAACTTACAGGAAGAGGGCCAAAAGTTGTAGTTTTGCTCAAACCTATGGTTTGCCTATAGCAAATAGCCAAGAGCTCTGATGTGCTATAGGGATTTTTTTTTTCAAGTGGTAGGTAACACCACTTGAAAACATGGCATGATGAAATGGCCAGAAGAGCATATAATTCATTATAATCTCTAATATAACTTGAGGGTGACAGTAAATGAAGGACCCTCGTACCTTTTTTTAAAAGATGGTTCAAAACTTTCCCTATTTTGCCAAGGTTAAGGTCCTTAAAATAGAATTTAAGTCTTACTTTGCTTTAAAGGAAGAGGTGACACACTATTGTATCTTGAAGGATACCCAAATGGAGTTTGGATTCATAATTCTGATACTGTGCATTTTTATCAATATTGAAGCATTCTTAGGGCGAAGTGTTATCATGAAAAATTGAAATTGGAGGATAGTAAATGCCTTACTACTGTAGTCAAGCACGCATTTCATTTTTATCACACATTAGTTCATGATAGTTTAGATGCTGAGAGTTTAGCCTGGAGAAAAAATCCTTCTGTATAGACATTCTTTATGAAAAATATCCAAGTGCCAAAAGTGTTCAAAGACTTAGCTACAGTACATAGCAAATGTATTGAAAAATAGCTATTTATTAGATATAATAAATATGAGTAATACCTGCTCATATTAATATATTCAGTTCTGATTCAGTTCTTACTATTCTAACACAGGCACACACACTGCTTACAAGACTGAGAAATAGCTACAGTCCAGTAATTCATATACTTCAGGAAGTCGATGGCTGGTTCTTCAGTGCTGGGTTCTTTTGGGAAAGCTCTGTTTCAGACCATTTAAAAAAAAATCAAAGGCTGGTGTAACTGGAGATAACTTGTTCCAGAGCTGTGAAGCTGTCCAGGAAATCTTCCTCTTCGATTCCGAATTTGGTGTACTGGTGAATATAGGCTCTGTGTGTTGAAGTCACGGTAGGAAAACGGGTAAGACATTAGAAATCAGTGAAGAATCTGACACATGAAATCAGACTGTGAAATCAGACTGTATAGTTATTGCAAAAACTTCAAATGAAGATTGGTTTCCACCCAGTAAGCGTGCTGGTTAGTTTCTACTGTAGTCTCTTGAACTCATTTTGTAATTAATACTTATTGATAAGTAATTACTTGTTTCTAATAGCTTTTATGACTTTGTGTATTGTTTAAGGAAACAAAATTGCAACTAACAAATTTGGGCTAATTGGGAAATGGAAGGAGAAGTGATTATTAAATGAGAAAAGTAACGCAAAGCCTAAACCTGTGTGTACAGGATAGCTCGCTTCTCATCACTGGTGTTTTTGTAACAGCTGGTAAAACCAGGAGCACAGCTAATGGCAGCAGTTTTCCTCTTTTGGCTTTTAATTGCAGAATTCCTGTGCTAGAAACTCGTGTTTAGCAGACATCTGCTGTGACGTGCAGTAACCTTGGCTTCGTGATAATCAAAGTAAAAAAGGCAATTCTTTTCTAGATTTCTTGGTTCTAATGAAAAATTAAACTAATAGCATGGGAGCCTTAGTAAACACACAAATCCCGTAAATCCTTTTGAACTGAGTCAGGAACTTGTTTCCTGGACTGTGCAGCATGTCTGTACGCAATTTAGAAACTATATGATCAGTAAAAGAGTTTCTGTGTGTTATTTTTAGAATGGTCACATAGGAATGCACTAAATTTGTGGAGTTTTAGTACAGAGAAAATAGTCAAACTGACAGCACTAGAATACGTGGTCTTACTTATCCACAGAACATAAGCGCTGCTCTGTGTTCCTCACCCTGCCATCATGTTCCAAGCATCAGAATGTTTCCGCTGAAAGAGTGAGCTGTATTTACAATGATTTTGCTTCCGCTGAAGATAATGGCACTTATTAATGAAGTATCAGCATAATTATTTTCACTTACTTGGATGCAAACATATTCCAAGCTTTTCCTACAACATTGTCAAGAGGTTTCAGCAGGAACTGGCTATTGCTGACCAAAGTAGCAGACTTTTCGTACTTGTTAAATGCTCTTGGTGTTTTCCACGCCTTAAAGGCATCCTGAGGGCTTAGCCACGATGCGTATAATGAGGGATCTTGGAAACTTCCTGTAGCAGAAATAAGACAGCCCTTTTGACAAATGTAAAGGTACAAGCTCCTACATCTTGATCTCAGTAGTCCTGTGTGACCTAATCAATGCTTGGCAGATCAACTCAGGCCTTGAAAAAAGTCTGCAGAGTGGTCAGCCTGTTTCAAATGTAACTGGTTTAAACAGATTTGGTAGATTATCTAGAAGCATACTCTTGTATCGGTACTACATCCACAAGCTATGTTCATCATTCCAGAAGCGGCTAAATATATTTTCAGACAATGTAGCCAAGAATCCTATCTTATCTACGGACTTCAGTCTCTTCCTCCTCCTCTGAAGTGCTTCAGGAAACACAGAAGTCTGGGCTGTAAATATAGCAGCCCTAAGCAATTAGACAACGTGGCCTCAGACAGACATTAAAATGTTTCTAGAGGGAATATTGACTTTAGTAGTCAAATATGTGGCCTTGTGGGTTTTTTCCCACTTTCATCAGATATGGTTGCAAAGAAACCAGCGAGATGTGAAACAAGACTCACTGAGGTACTGTGTTTTTCCTTCTTACCTAAGTCTACGCTGTGAGTATCTTTTCCTCTCAGGATAACCAGGTTGGCAATGGAAGTATTGAAATGCAGTGGCTTGTTTGTAGAATGACTGGAGGGGATGGAGGAGCCCAGACGTGGTGGTCTTACTTGCCAATCAATACCTATGAGATTTTGGGCAAAAAAAGATATAAAAGAAAGTTAGTGTTTCATGAAATACAGATTCAGACTAGCTGAAGAGTCAGATGGTAACTAACCCCAAGCTGAGATTATATTAGGGTTTGTAGCTTCTGCACATTAGTTAAGCAGCAATTACACAATTCTTAGAGAAAAACAGTGCTAATCCAGCAGTATTTGCCTGGTAGTTACTAGTCTTACCAGAGAAAATGGATACTCGTTTCTATTCGTAGCAATCTGCCAGCCCATTCTTTGCATAACTGGAAGCTATACTGAATTCCCCATGTAAATGATATGGGAGAGCTAAGCATGCTTTTAATGAGTAGAAGGTGTAGAAAGAAAGAACATAGCAGAACTAACTATTCAAGGAATGTTCCAAATAAATCATGTAAATTAAGTGCATGGCCAAAACCTGTTTGTTTTGCGTATTCTTCAATAGTTATAATTAACTGAGATGTCTGGGAGCAAAAACAGGAGCAAGCCAGGAGCTGCTGTGGCAGCTGAGTGAATAGTTAAAGGAGCAGCTGGGTATGTAGAGGCAAATTCCTGCTGTCTGAGGGCAGCAGCTCATTTATGGACTAAAGCTAATCAGTGAGCTCCACAAAACAATAAGCTTTATTTCATCTGTAAAAAGAAATGCTGAAATAGTGGTGGATGCTGAAGAGGAGTGAATGCTTTTTACCTTCCTCCATTTTAGCATTAGCAATGAGCATCTGCCTTAAATGTTTGATGAGTCCAGGCCAACTGAATGTGCTGTAAGCGAGGGAGTTTTCAGGCATCTGAGGTATGTTACGAAGACCCAACATCTTGAATTCGGGATGTGGAACTAACATCTCCATTAAGTCTCCTGAAAGAAGAAATGAACAGCTGCTCATGTTTGACAAAAATACCGCATAGGCTAGCTAAAATAGGAGAAGAGAGTGAGGAATTTTACAAAGATCTAGCAATTCAAGGTAAGAAACAAAGCAGGATATATAAAGTTTTAATTTGACAAATATATGGACGCACATCAACCAAAGTAGTGCAAACTTGCTACGTACTACTAAGTTTTATACAAGCATGTTTTAAAACAGCTCTTGTTTTACAATTTAGAATCGTCTTGCTTTATAGTCTGGCTCTGAACCTCAAAGACCCTACACACTGCTAAAGAGATCGACTGACAGATGTAAAAGTTTAATTTTACAAGCAAAACTCTTGGCAATATGGGTAACTTCTCTATCCCTTAAAGATACAAACGTCAGCCTGTTGCTTGTTGCTACCAAGTTGTATGCTAGCCTGTCTTCTGCCTGAGCAAAACACAGAACTGTCATTTTGTTTCAGTTTATACAAACTTCTAACCCAGTAAGAAATGTAAAACTCAGTCCCAAATTACTGTCCTGCACGAATTTCCTCTGAAATGTAAATAGGTACAAGGGTGTCTGTAGGCACTTGAAAAAGGAGAAACAGGGTTCTTTTGGTAAAGAATGAAACTAAAACGTGGGGGGTCTATTTTTGACTCCACTACAAAATTAGAATTGAAATTCTAATTTAGTCTTTTGCTTCACTCTTCCTATTTTAAAACTTGGGATGTGTCCCAATATTTAAGCAAGGAGACCAAAGAACTTAAATTCATAACATGAAATAATTACAGAAATACGTGTGAGAATGCATCAGGCAGCTATATTACAGTTTGGTACCTAATGGGTTTCTGCTGTAGTGTGAGCCACTTTCTGCTGTGTAAGTGGGTTGGAAAACACTCCCCAGCTGATGTGCAATTACTTGATTTACATCCCTGAAGGAGATCTGTTTAATATTCATCAGCTGAGCACAGATCTTGTGGATGACATCATTTTCATGAACAAGAAGGGCATCTGATGACTGGTACAGATGTGACAGAGTCAGAACAGAGTTGTAGTTTTGAACAATGACCTGGAAACAAACAAACAAAAAATACACACAAATGAGAATCAAACAACTTAATCTCTTTCTAGTTTATAATCCTCTGGCTACTGTCATTTCCTCAGTTATGATTTAGAAAGTGATTCATTTTCTGTGCCAAAATGCAGAATGAGGTCAGGATTTAGCAGAGCTTTTTCGTGGAAAGAGAGAAATACCTGTGAAAATCACATTATTCTGCTCAGTTCGTACAAACATGCTAGACTAAAATGTCTGGGAACTGATTATAATGCTGAGATACTATCATAATGGGAGATTGCCAGTTACCTAATAGAGCTTCTCATGGAACCGCATTATACTTTAGCACTTATATTATCCAGAATTTTTTTTTTTTTGTGAAAACACGTGCCAAATATTAGGCAAACATTTCATTAGCTTTGTTACTTTCTGTCATGTTGAACTTCTGAAAAGTAAAATTTACCTCTCTTCTAGTTTATTTCAGTTGCAGATATTTTATGTTTAAAAGTAAATGGTGATTATAAACTTGTAGGGTATCTCTGGGAAATATGACATTCACCTCACCGGTGCCGTAGGGCCAGATAACATGGTTTAGTATAAACGAGGTTGGAAAAGCATCTCTTAAACACTGGGTCACAAATGCTCCCAAGCCAGATCCTGTACCACCAGCCATGCTCATTATTGTGAAAAATCCACCGAGTCGATCACATTTCTCTGCTTCTTTTTGTACCAGATTCAGTATTACTTCTTTGTGTCTAGGCCCGTGAACAGAATAACTGTTGAATAAAAGATGAAACAGTGAAACGTGGCAGGTTATATCAAAATAAAAGCAGTAAGGTGAAACTATTCATAAAGGATACTTTCCTTATTATTATTTGTATAACCTGGCATTGTGTCACCCATTCTATCTGCAATAAATAATCTTCAGCTGTGACATTTTTCACAGCAGCTGTTTATAAACTGTGCTTATTATTTCCTATTCTTAAATCAAATATATTCACTCTACTCTGAAATGTTAACATTTTCACTGTAAATAACAATTTCACCTTGCAAAAAGCAGTTGAGAAATTTCACTGCTCCATATATTGCTATTCTAACTTAAAAATAAATTGAGTTAATGTTACATACTCTGTACCTCGTACAGCTGCAAGAGAGTCTAGACAGCTCGTTAGCCTCTACAGTTCACTTAGTGAAGCTTGAAACAATTGTTCGTACCCGTTTGCCCAGTTGTTCCCAGACCCTTGCTTCTGACAGAAGTGCGACCGATCACCGTATTTCCAGTAGCCAGACCTGGCGGCTATTGATAAGGTTTGGCTGATGACTTTAGGTTCCATGTCAACAAGCACAGCTCGAGCAACAGGTACTGGATAGGAAGAAAATGGAAACCAAGAATAATGTGCCAGTATTAGAACATTTTTTACGTAAAATGGACAGACTTGCACCATGGCCCAAATTGTATTCCCCCCACCCACATAAGCTGAACTATTTATGTTACAGTGCAGGCAGGTACAGAAAGGAGGACTTGGCAATGCCCCGGATTTCTGGAAAACCATCTATTGCTCTAAAGACAAATCTGAACTCTGAGACCATAGATCTTTCAGGAAAGAAACCACCTAATATGCTTTAGAACACCAGATTCACATAATCTGGGTCCTACTCTGTGGTATGATCTACAGTAGAAAATACAGGTGGTTGGAAGGAAAGATTATATATGCATATATGCTCAGTTTCCAGCTGTGTTACTGGCAGACTTTGCCCTGTGGTTTTAGACATGTTACTGCACTGATTTTGCTTCCACAGTTGTTAGCAATGTCGCGAAGGCAGAGGGTTCTGACATTTCAAGACTGAAGGTAAAACTCATTCTTCAATGGAAGGTGAAAAACCTTTATTATTTCTGTACTCTTAACTGTATTAGGCTATTAACTGTATTAGACCCTCTGTGGGAAACAAACACTTAAATGCTGTACCTTCAGATTCCTCCTCACTGAAAAAACGTTCTTTGCAAGCATCATAGTAGGATTCATTCTCCGTCTTGGAACACAACCCATGTGTGCCACAGATGTCACTGCAGATAGCATTAAACACCTCATGGCCAATCTGATTGCCACACTGACCAAGCTGGACTGTGACTATTGACATTCTTATTCACTTTGTATTGACGCCTAAAAAAGAAAAGTATGTCTTTAGTAACTGTGGAAAAGAGAGTGGGGGAAAAAGTTCTGACGAGTAGATTTCCGAGCAGTTTTGCAATGTTCTCTGAACCTGTAGTGAGAAGGAAAAGGCTAAGCTTCAACCAGTGGCTATTTCTGGGGGAAAATGGACTGTCAGCACTTTCTCCTGAATGTCAGAAGAATGCAGATGGCAGTTTACAGGAAATCAGCCTGTTTACTGTTGCTATCCATCTGAATGGGCTGAAGCCAACCATACAGCAAACAAAGTCTTTGCTTTCTTACTTTTGCTTAGTAACGCAGGATTGAAACAAATAATTCTAACTCCAGCAAAGTTACAGGACTAGGCTGTAAAAGTGTAACAAGCAAGGTCCATATGCCTTTAGAAATGTGATGCCGGTTCAAAAATCTATCTGATTTCCAGTCCTGTACTGTGACGGGCCTGATGCCAAAATCTGTTGAGGTGACAAAAGGATTCTCTAGAGTATTCCGCGTGCTTCCACCACAGACAGCAGAGGTTTTGATTCAGTACCATGTCAGTTGACGTTTTTCCCCACTCAGCATTTTGCAGTAGCTCTGGTTTCTCACTTTTCTAGTCTCCTGTTGCAGAAACAAGGTCGATTTTTTTACCTCACTTAATTATTCTGATATTTTTCATTATCATCCCAGCTGTGCCGGAGCACTTCTGTACCGGCATTCTCTGGGTAACTGCCAGCGCCTGGAACTTGATCCTGCTGCATTTTGCAGGCAGGTTATGCGCTATTTTTGATTCCTGTGCTCGATTTCAGCGCTGCTGCCAGCCTGCGTGTAACAGCAAGGCCCAGTTATTCCTCACAGCAAAAAAAAATAAATAAACCTGGGAATGATTTTCAGAAAAGGCTCGTGTCCAACCCACGCGTGTGACGCCGGCCCTCCCGGTGTGCCCTATGCCGGTCACCCGCGGCAGGCCGCCGTCGCTTGCGCCCTCCTCTCTGGAGCCGCCCGCGTGGGGACACCAGCTCGGGCTCCGCCGTGCCGACAGGTCGCCACCCGGCGACCTCCCGCCCAC
>VYZM01022559.1:33719-62353 GCA_013398915.1 Dromas ardeola | reverse complement strand
CTTTTTTCTTTTTTTTTTTTTCTTTTTCTTTTTTCCTTCTCGTCACATGTTTTAACGTCAGTGCAGAAACGCTAATCTTTCTGGAACTGTATAAAGTCGTTGCTCTAGCGCCAAAATTAAAAGCAGAGCTTTAAAATGCTGCGGCAGATGTCTGTATGGATCAGCGTGCATCTCCATCTCGTGCTTCCACCTTGTAATCTGTAGTTTGTCGTTTTGTAACGTTCTGATAGATTCTGTTAAGGCTTTGGGGGAATTTTATTACGAGATCTCTGTTTATATTTTTCTAGTGCTACTGTTGCTTTTTTATATTGTTTTGTATATTAAACATTTGCTGTTGCTTAAACTGCCACTGCATTTATTTTTTGCCGTTTAAATACTAATGACATTCTTGGAGTCTTTGAGATAACCGGATACTCGGTGTCACAGTTGGAATACCCGCACTGCATGTAATCTGTAGAGATGTTGTTTGACAGCTGAAGGCTTGAACGCTTCGTGACCTGCAGGAAAAAGCACTGTCTGTCACCTCAATAATCAATAAAGTACTTGGCTTAAAAAACCATGTAGCTTGCATCACACTGTTAATGTTGCCAAGAACAGGTTCTAAGGGGGGGGGTGGCAAGAAAGTTGAATTTTTTCTCGCTCATGTTCCAATAATTCAGTCTTAGAGAATAACTTTAAAAAATTCATTACTTATTGTGGATTTTTAAAAATTTCTATGACTGAAATTTTCATGGCAGAACTGTGGACATGAGTGCACGTTGGCAGCCTGATTTGGTTCTCAGGTGTCTTTTGGAAAACAGATAAAGGAGGATTAGAACGGTCTTGAAATTAAAACAGAACTGGAAAGCAGGCGATACAAGAGCAGGAAAGAAGGGGAGGCGTCAGGAAAGTGTAAGGCGAAAAATGTTTTGCTGAGAGTGATCTCTGTAGGCGTTGTGCCTGTCTTGCAAGGATCAGAAAGACATTGCAGGCAGAGCAGTTGGGGTCACTGAACTGGACGTGCGCAGGGTGTAAAGCCTGGACTGTCTTGTCTGATCTCTGTGGTGCTGGTACCTGCGGAAAGCCTGGTCGTAGCAAGAACAGAGCAGCTGCAGTTTCGAATAGGCACGGTCATTCTAGAAAGTCTGAAATGGAGAGTTTACTCATAAGCCATGTGGTTGTTTGCATTAATTATTATAGCGAAAAAAACAGCCTTAATTTTTGTGTTTATAGTAAATGAAACAATAAGTATAGACTGAAGGACTGCTAGCCTTCCTGCCGGAATACTGTTGCATTCCTTGGTTTTGTGAAACGAGCAGAAATCCTGAAGATAGCAGAATGGTGTCTAAAGTGAATTTTGCTCACGTTAATACTGAGAATGAAAACCATAGTTCACAGGGGTGAGAATGGCGAGAGTAAACTTTGCCAGAACCATTGGGTAACTTGGGTTGTTGTTCTAGGAACGTGATGGGTGTTTATTCTCTGTGTTTGTTGAATTTTTTTTTAATTTGTTTGTTGGCATCTAACAGTAGGGTCAAGGGCAGCTTTAGTGGGTTTTATTGTGAAAGAGATGTCAATAAGCTGGATTTCTCTAATAAATGTTATCGAGAGGACATGAGCTAGCAACTCTCTGACCTGGAAACGAACTTTTGGACTCCATAATTGCTTGTGGTGGTAGTAGGTGGAACCAGGAGTTAAATTCCCCTTTAGAACACCCACCAAAATAAACCAGCCTCTGTAAACTTTTAAGTGGTTTCGAAGCTATTGAAAGTTTCTATTTTTCATTGGTTAGTGTTTTCACGTATATAATACTTAAAAATGCACTCCTTGGCCTCTCTGCTTTTTGCAGGTCTCTGGATATTTATTTTTTTGCCTTCTGATTCTCTGAATTTCACACATCACTCAATATATCGGTATTCAGTCTGTAGATTCCAGGCTGTTTCTCACTAACTTGCAGTTATTTTATGTACACGTTTTTAAAAATAAAAATGTTAAGGTACAGACTAAAGCTCATTAGAAGCTTGCCCATTAAATTCTATTTGTATTCATTCCAGCTGTCTGCTTGGTTTGCACTTCTTTTGCCATGTAGAGCAACAGTTACAGGGAAGTATTATCTTGCATAAGGGATCAAGTTGAAAATTCTTTGAAGAAAATTCCTCTTTAAAATTGAACTGCATTCTTTAATGGTGACTAGTTCTGATGTTGAAGTGCTTGAGCTTTCTTTAGTAATATTTGCATGCATTAATTTATCTGATTATTGGTCAGAAAAGTTATTTTAACATCAGAGTAAAATTCTTTCATTACTACTGGGATTTGATTATTATCAATATAGACTAATGAAACCTTCTCAGTAGATTATTTGTTTCTTGTGCCCATGAATCCCAGTTCATTTATTCACATAATTTTTACTATTGTTCTAATTTGCGTAATACAGTAATAGGATTTAAAAATTCACCTGTAAGAGCAACTGTAAAAAAAAATGTAGTACCTTAACATTTTTCAAATTTACTTGGGGGTGTGTGAAATCGTTACCTCAAATATTTAAGTGATTAACAATGTGTCAGGTAAAACAGTGGTTCCATGTGTCACTGCTTGAGATATGTGGAAGCACTGCAAATCTTGCACAGAATTTTGTAAGATTTCTAATCTTCTGCGGATAATTTATTATTCCTGACCTTTAGGCTTATTTAATTAAATAATATAAATTACAATTATATATATATCACTATATATATACATAAAATTTAGAAATTGTAAAACACATCAGTGCATTTATTTTAACACTGGTTTTTTTTCTGTTGTTATAATTAATCTTCCTTTTACCCCTCCCATCCCCAGGGTCAATTAAGTGAGAGCATGGACCATGGAGGAGTTGGCCAATATGACCTGTAAGTTGCTGCTAGAAAATGTTCTGTACCATTCATGCCAACTACATATGACTTCTAATTTTGTCACATTGTTAAGTTAAATAGAAAATTTTGTCATTCTTGTTCAATTTTGAGTTGTTTCTAGTCGTTTCACTATTTCTTCACATTAAAATTTGTGAATTGTATCTTGAAATAAAATAATAATAATAAAATAAATTCTGTCGAAACTTGCTGTTGTCTTTTAATCCTTGTTTCTCCTAACATTATCTATTGTGCTTGAATAATATCTGTAATGCCGATGTAATGCACTGTCTGCAGAACATTGTATGTTCTGTTCATTTTATAAAGGCTGCAGTTGCAGATTTGCGTAGCGGTCTGGAGCAGATGAGAATTCAGAAGTTCTGATTTGAAGTTCCTGAGACAGCTACCTTTAGCGTTACTTCATTTATAGATTTCCAGATTGTTTCAGCATACCGCGTTGTGAGAAGAAAGCAGGGAGAGTTAAAACAGTTCAGTTACATTGACTTTAGCAGGATCAATCTGTTAGTCTTTTGTAGAACTGCTGCATAATTTAGAAGCATCATTAAATTATGGTTCAGTCTTCTTTTGTAGCATGTTCAGAGTTGTGAGACTTATTTTTTTACAACTTTTTCTGCAAGATATATAGAAGTCTTGCCGTGACTTGGGGCTGATGAATGTGATCTGAAACTTAAATGCACCTTGTAAGTCAGTTTGAGGCGTTGGTCTTTTAAACTTGATTCTGGTGTAATACGGAGATTTATTATGCATTAAAATGAAGGAATCTGAAGGAAACCTTAATACTATAAATCCCCAAAATGTGCAGGTAATCTTTTCTGTGCAACTTACTGTTTTGCACACACCTAAATAAAATTTCTGATGCTGAGAATTCTCCAGATCTCCAAAGCTGTCATTCGGTTATGTCAGATACAGTGTATGCTTTTCAGAAACTAATTTGCTTGCTTACTTTCATTTGATCATTTTTGAGTATCAGGTAGTCTTATATTCTTGTTTCGGTTTTATCCAGTGGCATGGAACATTGTGAAAAATTTGAGATTTCAGAAACTAGTGTAAACAGAGGTCCAGAAAAGATCCGACCAGAGTGCTTTGAGTTACTGCGCGTACTTGGCAAAGGTGGCTATGGAAAGGTAAGGAACTCGTTTTCTACAGAAGTAAATCCATTACGCTGAAGGCGTTAAAGTGCTCGCTTGCCGCCTCTTCCCATCCTGTTTTCTGAAAAGTTCATTCCACCAGGAGGGAACCTCAGGGCTGCCGAGGTTGGTGTCATGGGAGCGAGGTCAGTGGCAGAGCCTCACCAGCTGGTGGCAGTAGAAAATGTCCCAAACTGGTTCTGATTCAAATCACTAGCTCTTCTCCTTCAGCCAGCCTGGCAGTTTGTAGGTGATCTCATCTCTCTTTCGCAGAACTTTTGTTTTTAACTTAAAATGGCTAACGCGGTCATAAATACGTGATTGCTTTTGTATTGGTGTTGTGTAGGTATTTCAAGTACGAAAAGTAACTGGAGCAAACACCGGGAAAATATTTGCCATGAAAGTTCTTAAAAAGGTAAGCTGAATGTTCACATTTCGCTACTGTCTGAATCTGAAAAAATCTTTCCCTTCCTTTAGCTGTTACAATTATCTAATTAATAATATACCTAAAATTAAACTTTATCTGTGATATATATACAGTTGTTACCTGGGTACAGTTGGAATTATAATTCGTCTTTTAACTAAGTTGTTCTGTCTTTGTAGTTCTTGGCAGCTAATTTAAATAGCTCAGGAGGTTCCTTCCAACCTAAATGATGATATGATTCTATGAAATAAATAATTAAATTTCCACAAGAAATCGGTCATGTTATGTATATATTGTGGTGAAATCTTCTTTTTTTATTATCATGTTGCTGAGTCACATGTAGTGTTGTGATTTGTAAAAGTCTGCCTTGTTTCGCATGTTCTGTGCTCACGTATCTCTGCTTTTGTAGGCAATGATTGTAAGGAATGCAAAGGATACAGCTCACACAAAAGCAGAGCGGAATATACTGGAGGAAGTGAAACATCCCTTCATCGTAGACTTAATTTATGCCTTTCAGACTGGTGGAAAACTCTACCTCATCCTTGAGTATCTCAGTGGTCAGTATATGAAATCTGTTACCTGCTTCATGTTATCTTCCGTAACTGAGAATTTGATTTCTTTCTCTACTTATAAAAGGCCAGATAACTAATGGTGTGGTGTCTTAAAAATGTAAAATAGGTTAGTATTAAAAATACATAGAATAACATAAATAGACCTTATAATTCAATACAATAAAGATGTACGCAGTACCTGAGGTTTTAGTCCTGGCAGGTTCTTTGCGGAACAAGAACGTGTTATCTTTATTTCACGGATAGGGAAACAGGCACAGATTTAGAAGCGCTTTGCCCAAGTTATAACAATAGGGAAAAAAACAGAGACAGAAATGCTGTAATCTTTTTCAGCATGCTGTTGTGATTTCTTTTGGCATTTCTTTAGTTGATCGAATTCTGAGAATAACAGAACAGTAAATTCTTAGTTGTTTTTTGTGAAACAACTTTCTGTGGAGCAGGACAAAATCCCTGTAGTTTTTCTAGAAAATAGACTTTTGACTGACTAAATATGATAGAATGTAGTTCAATAGAGTATAACCTCATTTTTCTCATGACAGGAGGAGAACTATTTATGCAGTTAGAGAGGGAAGGGATATTTATGGAAGACACGGCTTGGTAAGTGAAACTATTATGGTAAATTAATAGGCTTGGGTGGTGGTGTTTTTTTTTCCAAGTGCTTAAATGGTATATTCTGACTTGAAAAACTGTAACTACTCACTCATTTCATAGTCTAGTGAAAAGAGCACTTAACTGGTTTGGGGAAGACGTATGTGTTCTGTACTTACCAGTTTGTGCCAGTCTTACTACAGAAGCGGGTCCGTTGCTGGTTGCTGAGTGAGGCCGTATTCCACAGGGTTGTGGTGAAGGAGGTGCTTTGGGTGTTGGAGAAAGACTGTGAAAGACTTTCTGTAAATGCACTTTTGTTGTTGTTGTTCTTGATCCACACACAGTTTTACCAAGCAGGTACAGAATTTCCAAGTCACTGTAATGGCTGTGCTCTAACGATCAGATGTGTGATGTGATAATTCTAATGAAGGAGAAAGAGCCTTTTCAGTAGTGATACTTTACTTATAAACAAGTTGAAATCGTCCCTTATTGATTTGGCTTCACACAACTGAATACAGTTGTATCTTTCCACAGTGCATGCTGATAATGCCTCAGAAAAGCTTTGATGGGGCTGTAATACCATTCCACAGACGGCACTCTGGCTGTGCCAGTTACCTCCTTAGCTTCATTTTTTTTCCTTCAACTTTGCCATCTAGATATGGTAATACAAATTGAAGCATATTTCAACAGCTGACTGGTAAATTTCAGATTCCTCCAGATATATTCATGATAAGATAGCTACTGAACAGGTAAACCTAATGCTAATGGCATAATTTTGTAGTTCATCTGTATGCCTTTTAGCAACCCAACCTCAAAGGCATCATTGTTTCTCTCATTTATTCTCTCATACGCGTCTAATGATACTTTCAAGGAACCGTTGTTATGTACGTAATAGTCTTAGTGCTTAAGATGCTTTGCATGATTGAATATGTCTAATTTTGTGGCATATGTTTCCTTTCAGCTTTTACTTGGCAGAAATCTCAATGGCACTGGGGCACTTGCATCAAAAAGGAATTATCTATCGCGATCTGAAGCCAGAAAATATCATGCTTAATCATCAAGGTAGAAATATAATGACAGTTACGTTGACAGTCATTTGAAAACAATTCTTCAAAGGTCACAACACTTCACTCTTACGTGAATTTCCTTAGAACAATGGCATGTTCATTATCACTCCTGGTATAACTGAGGAATTGGCAAAGTTAATTGCTCACCCTTAAACACAGCTTCTTCAGATTTAATAGGCCATAGCAAGCTCCCAAGTTTCACGTGTATAGACACAGGCATTTTTTGAATGGTTGACTTGCTATTTCTGCAGCTCTGGAATTTTTTTTTCTACTGGGTCACGGTAAAGTACATAAAGATCTGTGTCCTCAGCATAGTATCAGTGACATTTTGGTCCATGGGGATGACTGAAGACGTTAGTTAGGAAAAGCAATTTAGGTAGGATGCCAAATCATCTGCAGCTGAAATGACTTATCTCGCTGTTGACACTTTACCTGACAGTAGCAGCAATTCCTGAATTCACTGTTAACGTTGACTGTATGACACCGATTAGTCTGGCGGTCTGTGCCATCTAGTATTTTTTGTGTTACCTTAAACAACTTACCTACTTAGTCTAAGTTTTTGTACTGAATTATTCAGGGCACGTCACAATTTGTTGAAGGTTGTTCTCTGAACTTTGAAGCAAGCAGTAAAATTCAACAGCCTACTTTCTTATGTGAACGATGCTCTACAGTCTTTATGTTAAAATACATTTGTCTGTAAGTGGATGAGTTTTGGTAGTTTGTCTTGTTTCTCTTCAAGTGGCAACGCTTCCTGATGCAGGTATAATGCAGAGGTTTTATCTGTAAGCGTGATTACCTCATCTAGTTTTATAGCTGTATTGCTTTGTCAGACCATTGAAGATACCTGGAAGTAGTTCGGAGTTATTACATATCCGTGTTAAAAATTCCTATTTTTTAATGTTACTTCTACAAATGTCAGAATTCTGGCAAGTCTTAAATTTTATATATTTCATTTCAGGTCATGTAAAATTGACTGACTTCGGATTATGTAAAGAATCTATTCACGATGGAACAGTCACACACACATTCTGTGGAACAATTGAATACATGTGAGCTGCATGATGAAACAGAAAAGTATTACTCTGGTCTGGGGGTAATGGCTAAATTTTGCCTTTCTTAACGGATGGTTCATATGTTCAGTCACTTAGGGAAATTTTACTTGATAAATGTGGTTTTGTTTGAAAACTAGTAGTCAGAATTAGTATTAAGCTTGTTAAAATACTTTCATATTTTCAATTTTTCTGATTATAGGGCCCCTGAAATCTTGATGAGGAGTGGGCATAATCGTGCTGTGGACTGGTGGAGTTTGGGGGCATTAATGTATGACATGCTGACTGGAGCAGTAGGTGCACAGTTATAATTGCATGTATTTCTCTTCGTAGCTTTTGTAGTTACCTGTATTCTAATTCAGATGCATGTATAAATACGTATATATTTGTATATATACAGACTGCAAGTAAGAAATAACTAAAATAGAGCTACACTTCTGTTGACTACAGTCGTGAGCTGTTCTCATCCAAAGAGTTATTTGGAAGTCCCATTTGCAGTAATTTTATCTGCTTTATAAATTACTGACGTGCGTTCTGTGTACACAAATAAGAGACCTGAACAAGTCCTATTTTTCCTCCCATTACAATGGCACTTTTTAGCCTCCTTTCACTGGGGAGAACAGAAAGAAAACAATTGACAAGATTCTCAAGTGTAAACTCAACTTGCCTCCCTACCTCACACAAGAAGCCAGAGATCTGCTTAAAAAGGTAGAATTTTAATGAATGTCAGTACTACGCGTGTATGTAGAAAATAGAAATATAATGATACTACTATGGCTATTCAGTCCAAGCTTGTTTTATTACTAAATAAGTCAGTCTTGTTTTGCGTGGTACAGAAGGTTATTTTCCTTGAAAATACAATTGTTTTCTAACGAATGCAGATTTTTCTGATTGTTCTGTATTCGTTCTGCATGGTATTCATTCAAATGATGATTCATATCAGAGCTAGTCTAGTCATAACAGCATAACTAACTTTGCTTTTTTGGGTGTTATTTCTCATTAAGCTGCTAAAAAGAAATGCTGCCTCACGTCTAGGAGCTGGTCCTGGAGATGCTGGAGAAGTTCAGGTAACTTTCTCTTAACTGAAGAATTCTTAAATTACCTCATCGAAAATAAAACAGCTTTGAGGGTACATCAAGGAAGGAGAGTATGTCTGTCTTGAAGTGTAATGAGCAAAAAGGCAGCCACACGTGACAGCTGATCAAATTTTGAATGCGTTAAAGCTTAACAAAAGCAGCTGTCTACCTATTTGATAATTTGAGATTTGGAAAATAACACTTACTCTTTAGCTCTGTCTTCCAGTAGATGTTTTTTGCTAGTTGCACAACGCTAACAGTACAGTCAGCCATATAAGAGCAACGATATTCTCGCAGTCTGACGAAAAATCTGCTAGCCTTTGCATTTACTGCAGCTCTTCCAAGGGAGAAGCGTTGTTAGTTTGCATTCAGTGTTACGTAGTTAAAAGCTACGGCAGAGGCCTAGTTCCTGCTGCATCCAGCTTGACTTTACTTGTGGTGAGATTAACAATGTACTAGAGAGTTCTCCTTATTTCACAGTTCTAATAATTTGTTATTAATAGAGTGGGTTTTCATTACTTTTAGATACCTAACTTTTAAAGTTGAAAAAATGTAGAAGTATTTTGCATGTGAACTGGCTGTTTCTAATACTTTCAAGGAAAACATGGCAGGGACATGTGTTGTCTGACTTGGAGCTATGGTATCACTTTCCAGCTCTTCCAGCTACTCTGCTGTAGTGCTGCAGAATATGTTACACTAGACCCGTATGTGATTTTGCAAAGGAAGACACCACAGAGAGGGTCTGAAAAGAACATGCTTAATTCTCAAATTTCTGTGATTTATACCCAGAAGGCGGATTATGACTCTGCTATTGCTAACTCTTGTAGGCTCACCCGTTCTTCAGACACATTAACTGGGATGAGCTGTTGGCACGAAAAGTGGAACCTCCTTTTAAACCCTTGTTGGTATGTACTCGGAATGCTGTGAGATATTCCTCGTACGCTTTTAGGAAAGGTTTTAAACAATGTGGAATCTAAAACTTTGAAACGCTCACTCTTACAAACTGGAGTACCATTGATTTCTGGTACTTTAAATAGTTAAATGCATCAACTTTGGTTACTAGTTCTCAGATTCACTGTTGTCAAATTAAAGAGAGAAACTACCTGATGCAGATTTTTTTTGTTTTTTTTCCTGAGAACTGGTGCTGTAACGACATTTTAAAAAAAGCTCTTTAACTCTCCACACAGTATGAAATACCGTCTGTCATGAGCGTGCTGTTCTGTCTTACTACTCTGTAGTCATGGTACTCATCCCTCACTCGAATAGGATCTCGCTTTTTTATGTGAGAAGGTGGCAAAAATCAGCTAAAAGCTGATTTAGCCTTCTGTTAATTCTCCTGGGGGAAGAAGGTTCTGCTTCAGTTTTAAGTCCTCCTGCTTTTAATCTGGAGGTTAAACAGACTCGCAAGCGCAGTTGTCTCTGAATTTCTGCTTCTAAACGTTGTACAGTAAGTCAATACTTAGTTGAAACTAAGATGATAAGTAGTTGCTAAGCAAAAGTAAGTGAAGTCACCTAATTACGCATGTTTGCTTATTAATATTTACAATGCATCTTGTGCTTTATAGGCAGTAATTAAATTTTACCTCAAACCAGTGATGTGATGAATAAGCCTCTATTACCCTATCTTACATTTTGATGGTGTGGAGTGTCGGTCTTTTTTTCCCTCTGGGTACAATTAGCTACAGCAGCAATGGGTATTCCCACCCCAATAGCTCCCAACTATGAAAAATCTCACTTTAAACTGACTTAGGCATCACTAATGTTGAGCGTACTACAGCATGGGGACTCGGACCTGTTTTTTGGTCACCATTTTGGATGGTATTCAGAGTGACACAAGACTGATATTTCCAAACGAATTACCTGAAAATAGTTTGGGGTTTTTCTGTTATTGGCAAATATTATGCAAGTTACTTGTATAAGCCAGGTGGTTTTTGAAAATGTGCTTCCATGGTTGCATGAAGGCCTGCACAAATGAATACATACTGCCTTTTCAGTTACGCTTAGGAATTACAGAAGGGATCTTGGAATTATGTCTGTTCTTTCAGTGAATTAAACAATATTCTTCATAGTCACTTATTCCAGAGTTGTCCTCTATCCCTCACAGTATAAACACTTCTGTATCTGCAAAAACGGGATCTAATTATCTGGAGAGGCTTCCAACAAGTAATGGTTGCAACGGTTCTATACTGGTTGTGACGAGGGCTGAACTTGCAAAAAACCTGGCATTGTATTTCTAAAAGTTTTTGTTTGTAATTTGAGAATTTTTTTTAAGGCATCTTTTTAATTTGTGTTCCTTTTTGATCCATAATTTTTGCCCCTCCCCCTTGCCTTTATTTCTCAGTGTCAGTGCCCATAGTGACCTCCCACTGGCAGCGACAGGATTCCGACACCACTCCAGGGTTTTACTACAGCAGAGCTCTGCCAAAAACCTATGGAATGAACTCCATCCAGAGGCTACACTGATCACCGCTAAGCCATTTGGTTGATATCTGTAATATAAACCCTTAATCATTTTGTTTTTGCAAAGCAATCTGAAGAGGATGTGAGCCAGTTTGACTCAAAGTTTACACGTCAGACACCAGTTGATAGCCCAGATGACTCTACTCTCAGTGAAAGTGCCAACCAGGTCTTTCTGGTAAGTGAGCCAGGGAGGAGTCGGTAACTCTGGGGAGGTTTGTTGTGTTACTTGGAATCAGTAGGGCATTTCAGGAAAACGAATTCTATTGAATCTTAACACCCGATACTTGAAGCAAACTGTCGTAATTTTAAACACGTATTCCGCAACAGGTTTCAAATGTTTACGGGCTTTGAAAATACTTAGTTCAATTATTGCTGACGTTTTCTTTATATAGATAAAACACCCAGCAAATGTTGCTTACTTTCTGGAATGTCAGCATTCTGATTCAGAGTTGCATTATGAACCCTAAACATGTGATTGCTTTCATAGTCATGCAGAGAGAACAATGGCCATTCTATAGATCAGAATTAATTAAATTGAGCATGCCTGTGGGAATTTGTGATCTGAGTAGAAATATCCGGGGTGTGCAGGCACCCGGGTGAGGAACTCCCTAAAGTCCTGCTGTTTGCTTCAGGAAGTGAGTAGAAGTTCTTATGTCTACATTTCACTCTCCTTTTTTATAATTCTCATTTCCTATTTCGTGACAATCAGAACTGCACAAGTGCTCGTAAATGTAAATCTTCCCTTTAAGTTACGGTGCATTCATTCCTGTTTTGCAGGGTTTTACGTATGTGGCTCCATCTGTACTTGAAAGTGTAAAAGAGAAATTTTCTTTTGAACCAAAAATCCGATCACCTCGCAGATTCATAGGTAGCCCTAGGACACCAGTCAGGTATCTTTTTTCTTTTTTTTTTTTCTTTTTTTGTAACGCACTTTTTTGGCAAGTAGTTGAAATAGATCTGCACTAGAAATAAAAAATGCGGCCTTTCTTCTCAGTAAGCCCATCACTTCCATTAGCAGTGCAGCATCGGTCCTATTTTACAAACCACATTATTAGAGACAAATCTATGGTGTTTGGCAGCACAAGAAGTACTAATTTGCTTTTGCTATTCAAGGCTGATACAGCCTCACAGTCTGGTGACTTTGGTACACCATTCCTCTAGAACTGTTTCGGAACATCCTAAGTACTTATGTGCCACTAAAGAATCACGTTAGTACAGAAAACTCCTTCTGCAATCACCTAGAAATATATCCTCACTACTCAAATAAGAGAATTTTACTTTACAAGAGATGGTGGTAGAAGCTAGACATGGAAACTCTCTCAAATTTGTGGAAGTGGAAGGAAGAATTTTGAATGCTTCTCGATAGGCGTTTGAGTGCAGCTTCCTGCAGAGTAAAGGACGTACCTTGGTGCTGTATGTATCTTCATCTCTGATTTTTATATTTCTTGTTTTAAAGCCCTGTAAAGTTTTCCCCTGGGGAATTCTGGGGAAGAGGTGCTTCTGCCAGCGCATCAAATACTCAGACACCTGTGGAATATCCAATGGAGACAAGTGGAATAGAACAAATGGATGTGACAGTCTGTGGAGAGGCCTCAGCACCGCTTCCAATCCGGCAACCAAACTCTGGGCCATATAAAAAACAAGCTTTTCCCATGATTTCCAAACGACCAGAGCACTTGCGCATGAATCTATGACAACACCATTTTTTTAAGCCTTTGAAGGTGGAAAACAAAGAACGGACATAAGTCCCCTTGAAGTTGAAATGTGGGGGCTTGTTTGGTTTACTTTTAAAAAGTGACAGTATCAAAGAGTCAGTCATTGCACAGAGCGACTTGGAAAGCAAAGAAAAATGGATTTTTTTTTTTTTTTCTGTCGATCAATGGTGCATAAAAAACTTTAGAAAATGGTATTGCAGAACTCTAGGCACATCATCTAACTGATTCACAGTGACATCTTCTCACCTTATCAAGGATCTTTCAGCTCGATAGCTTGAAACTGACAGTATTAAGGGTCAGGATGTTGCTTCGGAATCACTGGTCTAGTCGTGAATGTGTCAAGGAGGGTTAGCCCTTTCACTAGGCAAAGTATGAAATGCCTCTATGCTTGCGTCTGAGGAATAATTAGCATGCAAGCTTGGTTAAGCTGTTTCCTACAATGGGGTGGAATCAA
This sequence comes from Dromas ardeola, assembly GCA_013398915.1. Classification (NCBI taxonomy): domain Eukaryota; kingdom Metazoa; phylum Chordata; class Aves; order Charadriiformes; family Dromadidae; genus Dromas; species Dromas ardeola. Next base: position 48,936 of record VYZM01022559.1, on the reverse strand, counting down.
AGATGAAAGATAAAATTAATTGGTATTTCACATTCAAAACATAATGAGTTTTTTATATATATAAAAATATATATTTTTCAAATAGATTTTTTTGATTCAGCTCATTATGGAACGTATCCCAAAATTAGAAATGCAAAATAATTGGTTGCTGTGAAGAAAGTAAAGGCTCTAGTTCTGATTCTTCTCCTCATGAAACAACAAATCAATAAGCGAATCACTCAGTGACCAGCTTGGCAATGTGGGGTGGGAGAGAACTGTTTCACTTGCTTCCCCAGCTGAAATACCTGTTCCTGCAAAGACAAATGGATCTAATCAAACGGCAATGCTGCTATGTTCTAGGCTTAACTGGAAGCCACGGGCTCACATACGTGTCCTGCTTATTTCATCCTTGTCCTCAGCAGACATTTCACTGGGAAACATCACTTTTGTGTACGCTAGTCCTTAGATGGAGACAGCCCAATACATTCAGGTTCTTACCCATAGAAAAGATCAGGAAAAAGTGCATCGGAATTACACGGTCAGTGGAAACGTATAGGAAACACCACAGGAAACATCCAAATTCTACCTGGTGTAAGGAAATAAACTTTTTTGTAACCAGTGGGTAAGAATTTGAGGTTTTCTTTTTTTAAAATAAAACTTTGCTTATGGGAGTTCCCCGCCATTCTACATTTCTAAATTTATCAACATTTTTTTCTATGCTGAGGCAATAAATTTGCTGATTGTATGAGAAAAGTGTTAAATGGCCTTTCAGTGAATGTCTTCCACAGTGGGTCAGAACTTTAGCAACTTAATTTAGGAAACATGTTCTAAGGACACTATTTATGTTTTTGAAATTGTCACAATCTGTACAAATGACTTAACAGGTACAAAGAATAAAATAAAGGTAACTTTACCTTACTTAAATACTTCCTGCCTTAAAGAAAGCATTTCCATGAACATAGCTGGTGAAAGGGTTAATATCTGCAGAGCTTTACACTAGTTAGAGTGTGTATGGTGTGTGCGTGTGTGTGTATATGATCATGCAACTGCATACAAGTCCTGTCACTTTTTGCCTGCCACACGTTGCATTACCTTTAGTCAAACTGTGCGAAGTCTACTTCTAGCGTTTCACAACAGTAGGGATTTTTTGATAGATTCTGCTTACTCTGTGTATACTGAATCTTTTGAGCCATAGGATCCAAGCCATAAAACTCTCTAAGCAAGTTGAATCCAATTAGTGCTGTTCTCTAAAATTCGCAAGGCGGAAGGATTCATCGGTATCTTGTTGATACTAACAAAGAACTGACAAAAAAGATGGTTATGATTGAGCAAAAATGAGTATATTTTTTTTTCTTCCTGATAAGCCTTTTGTTGGAAGATTTCTTTTTTATTTTAGTTTTAGAAGGAAAATCAAGTTACCTTATAGCGACATAAATTGTACTGGAAGATTGCCATTTTTCATTTGGCAATAGGGCCACCAGTGACATGTTGTGAAACTGAAATCAAAGTGCTCGTGTGTGTTTGTATTATGCATATTTGCAAATACGCAACACTTCAAGCAGTGCCTCTCTCTGCCACTTGTTAACATCGGTTTCCTAACATGTTTACTAAGTATAAAGGAACTTAGTTTAAAAAGAATTAATTTTTTTTTTTTCTTTTGAGGCAGATCTCTCTTGGTCCTAGTTACAGCTAACAGTTGCTTTTTGGTTGGCTGGATATAATTGTCCAGTAGAATTGGTTAAATATGGCTGGCAAGAATGGCAAGAGTTGTTTGTCTGAGTTCACTGATTAATTACAGATACAATTCATCAGTTTTAAAAGTAAATTTCATGTACTGTCAATGTTTCATCCCATAGATTATAAGTTTAATTCCCTACCATAACTGTGAAACTTCGGGAGTGTGACTCAGACAGCAAGCACACACTATGCAATATGGTTTATCCTGTATTTATTTGTAAAAATATCAGACATAGATCCTCTATATATATATAATAGTGTCAAAATTACTATTCGTGAACTATAAGGGGAGTGGAGTTCTAGCTCCTGTCTGGCTATTTCAGATAAGTGCAGAATGCATTGAATATTGGAGAGCTTAACAAGTGCTTTCTTTTGTTCATTTAAAAATGTCTTAAATTTTTCATTAGAGTATAGAATCTTATTTTTTTTATTTTGTACAAGCTGCGCTTTTTTAATTATAATCACTGAAAAATTCACTATAATTTGATTTTATAGGATTTTTGTAGCATTACAAAAATATAGTAAAACTGAGGTTAATACCTGTTGTGGCTAACCATATAAAAGTATTAAATCTTAAACTTGAACAAAAGTCATATTTTTTTTTACTAGATGTTAAATAGGGGACTATTTTGTTCTGCAGGTCATTATCACAAAAGGTTTATAGGTCAGCTGTGTTACCAGCAGTTTTTCTTTTCCCATTTGATGCAGAAACTATTCTGGTATAAGATATTCAGAATTTCATAATTTTTCTCTGTGGGAGTGATGCATAATGCCATTCGTGTACTAAATTGTAATTTTGGGAATGCTGGAATAATTCCTACCAAGACTGTCTTAATTGTGCCATCTGACATTTGAATGTCATCCTGGTATTAGCTCATAATAAAAGATAAAAATAAATGAGTCAATTGTTCTTTTGAATATCCCTTTTTTTTTGGTCTTGCTATCTAAAAGCTGAACTGCTGGAGAACATTTAATACTTGAGTCCACTCTAACTGTACAGTGGATGTTTACTTTGGGTCTCTTTTCTTTTTAATGTTAACTTCCAAGCTGCTCTCACTGTTAATCAAAAAGTGCATCAAACATGGAGGGAGACTATTGTTCTGTTGTTCTTAGGACAGATGCTTGGGTTTGGGTTGTTTATTTAAGATTCTGTCTCTACAGCAGGGCAGTTGCTGTTTCATTTTCCCGGTTTAGAGGGAAATCCTTTACCCTAAGGGGTAAAGGAGGAGGAGAAGTTATTAAGAACAAGGCAAATTACTTAAATATTCTTCCTGCAGATCCTTGATGATACGATATACTGCATGCAGTTCCTATGTATGAACTTCTACAGATTGTTCTCTTCTAGATTAGCTTGGCTTTGTAGCTGTCTTCAAGAAACAAACTTCAGTTGCCTTAGTAGAAATAAAGGTAATCCCTATTCCGTTCTTCATCTTTCACAGTTTACTGGAACTAAATACACTCAACTGCTGAATAAGATGGATGTGAATAGCAATTAAATGCAAATTTAAACATATGCTAATCCAAGTGACCTATTTTTATTTTTTTAAGGAAGTAGGTAGGCCCTAAGTACAACTGTGGATCTAAATCATTGTCTTTCATGACAGCTTTGAAGGGAAAGGGAGGGAGGAGGAATTCCGCTTAGGACTTAAAGGACCTGACAGATGCTAGTTCGGATCGGTCTGTCTTACCAGGGGCTGGTACCTTCGCCTTGGTTCTTGGGCTTTTAAAAAGTGGCTGTTGGTTGCCATTTGTCATCCTCTTCTCTGTTCTGTCTCCTGCAGAGTCAGACGGGTGCTGGGTGTCTGTGTGTCTGTGTGTGTGGAGAGCAGGGCAGCCACCCTGGCCTGAGCGGGCTTGATAAGGAAGAGTCGCATCTTAATAGCATGATGCTGACAAGCGGATCAGAGGGGATGTCATTCACGGATGTAAGTTACTCACTTTTTTTTCCCTCTCTGTAACCAAGATGAGAATGATTTGTTTCATTTATGAAGTGTAAATCTAAACTGGTTGATCAAAATCTCTTTTTAGTGCTTTGTTTTTTAATAAACTGTGTTTGATAATATTACTGGGTTTGGATAATTTTCACTGGATCTTAAAGGGGAAAAAAAAAATCATCAACAGGGAGAGAGAATAAAAGACTAATTGTTCCCTGGTCTATCTCTACTAATATGTACCCTTATTCTAGTAAGGTGTTGCTACTACTATGTGGTAGACAAAGACCAAAGGATCAGCAACAATCCAGGGCTGACTAAAAGCACTGACACCACGTTTTGGTGTGCTCCATAAAATAGTCCCGGTGAGCTTTACAGGCCAGTGATACTGTCAAATTCTTGTGTTCAATTTTTTCTTAACCGCAAGCGTAACTTCTAAACTTCTAAATTAGTTTCATATTTTTTAGTAATAATGCTAGCCTTGATGCCTTAATTCCTCAATGTGCAGTATCTGTATCAAACTACCTGTTGAGGTAAGTAGTTTATAAATACTTTTCTTCTATAGCAAAAGACTATTTAGTTCAGGTTAATTCTTTTCAAATTTCCCTGCATACTTTGAATATATATGTGTAAAGCAGCATGTTTCTTGATCTGTAACTACCTTCCTAGATCATCTTAGATCCGCCAGTTTCACGCTCTTCGTCTTGATGGACCACTTCCCCTTTGTGCGGTCATATATCTATGATTCTATTCTGTGATTCTCTGATGGAACGTCAGATGTCCTTCTCACTATTCCCTGCTGCGTGAGCAACGGGGCTGTTATTTACTCCTCTTAGGGATAAGGCAGTAAGAAAGTGTCTGTGTCACACTTATTTCTCAGAGCTTTTCCCTTAGTCAGCAGGGTAGTGGCTCTGCTTTCAGGACAAGCATTTGTATTAAGCAGCTGATGCACCTCAGAATCTGTACCTTCCCAGTTAATATTCCAGGAACGGACTAGGTGATTTAGACCTATTGTTCTAAAAGATTTTTGAAAGTCTTGTCATGGAGTAGTGGAATTCTGATGAATGGCTACCCGCTACTGGTAGGCAATGAATTTAATCAATATTCAAGTTTTAGGAAGTGCGTTTCCTTGCTCTAACATCACGTCCAAGTGTGTTGATTTTAGTTTATATTTTCCCTCAGAGGATTTTTGAATTAAAAAGTGATTAAGATGTTGGTATTAGCATTTCGGGAAAGGCTAATGCAGGATAAGTTACAATTTTTGTTTTGCCGAGTATTTTAGAAAGGGTTGGTTATTACATCTGCCCTTATAAACTGTGTATTTGTCTTAAGCGTTTTACTCACATAAGCAAAGCTGTTCTTAAAGGTGCGATTTGTTGACTAAACTAAATATAGCACTCACATTCTTTACACAGTACTCACACAACACCTGTGTGAAGAAAAAACCTTAAAACACTTTTTAGGTAAACGGTATGTTCATGATTAATTTTGGGACAGTCTAAATACGATTGTGTAATCAAGTGAGCTGCCAAAGTTTCCATGGGCCCCTCAGAGATGCAGAATCCAACCTTAAGCTCCTCCTACTCTTTTTTGTTCCTTGCCTGATTCAGTTCTTGTCCGTCTCTCAAGGGAAGTTCTGCTGCAGCAGCAGTCTGAATATTAGTGCTGATGAAACGTAAATAACAATCAGTTCCGATCTTGTATGAACTTCAAATGTGAGCTACGGCATAGCTAGATCTCTGAGGAAACAGAGAGCAGCTTGTTCTGACCACAGTGGACGCCCAGGCACAAGCCCATGACAGCCCAGCTCTGGCTGTGGCCAAGCTCTAATTCTTCCCTGCCATCCTCAGGACTGCTCTAACACCATTCAGCTGCACGTTCTCCAAACTAAGTACCTCACCTGCTGGGAAAGGCTTCCATGAGAACCAGTCTCTTCCACTCCCATGAGTTTCCAATTACAGATTTAGAAGCTTTGCCTGTTTGCATTAAGCTGGAGTCTTTTCCCCCAGTCACTCAGATACCATGATGGAACAATCATAGGGCATGTTTACTCTGAACTGCAGTGAACTTCAAACATAAATACAATTAGCAAATACACAGCATCCTGTAGCAAAACCCAGGTTGAACATAAAATGATACCTCTTAGCTTGAATCTTCCATCTCATTAGATTTTTATTCTGAACACAAAATTCTCCTGGTGTTACACTTTTAGCTGTACCTTTAAGGGCGCTCTCCCATCATGCCCTGTCAGCCCTATAAATCTGGCTGTGTCAGCTGTCCTCTGCCTGGCCATTTGACTTGCTGCATCATTCATCAAGTAAGTGTTTAACTTTTTCATTCTGATTTTTCCCTAATTTAGAAGTTTCCTAAAGGTATTCGGTTAAGACAAGCTCAAGTTAATGGCAACTCAATTTAACTTTGCTGTAACAGAATAATTTGAGTGGGTTTTTTTTTTTTAGTCTTATCTGAATAGCAGGGTGAAAAAAGACAAGCAGGAAAAAAAAGTAAGATTGTAATAAGTTAGCTCTATAATTAGCATAAAGACTAGTCATGAATAAGTGGTAGCATTTGGAGGTTTTTGGTTTTCAGAGACATTAGTTTAACAGGAAACGTATACCTAGCGGTGAGCTGTTGTTATGTGCTTACACGTAAGTTAATACCGAAACAGTAATCAATCTTGTTTCTTTATTCAACATGCACCAAACAAATAGATTTAAATGCATTTATTCTCTCTGATTTTTATGCAAACTACAGTATAAAATAGATTCTCCCCTGTAAGAAATTCTGGTTCCTGTTATGACAAAAATATAGTATTAAAGATTTGTTTTAAAAATACCAACTTTATAAAATGCTAAGTAAAAAACTAACATCAGTGGTTCGTTTATGTATTAAGCCAAAGATCCGTTAGAAATCTACAAGAACCTAAAGGGGAAACTTCTTATTCATGTGACTGATCTCCAGGTACAGTGAGAAATAGTTGCTGTTATAGGTGCATGAATAAGAAGCTAATTTCTGTCATTTATTGGGCAAGCATTAAAGGACCTTTAATGCTAAGTGTGACAGGTAGCTCTAATTCTCACTGTAATCCAGAGTATAAAATTTGCTTATAATCTTAATAAAATTGGTAGGTTGACCTTTTGGGTTGAGTCATGTTAGAAGGATAAATACAATTTAGTACAGTCTGGAACTCTACTTCAAGTTTTAAATAAAATGCTGAATTAAGAAGTTACTGCAAGAAGTAATGCAGCGTTTGTCAAGGACTTGATTGTTTCCTACAAGAATCACAAGAGACACAATGCTGGCTTTTCTGCATTCATTCTGAAAACTTACTTTTCTATACTTAAGAAGGTCAAGTTAACATTTTCTGCACTGTTTTAAATACTGGAACATTTCATAAAAGCATGATATCTAGAATTTGGAAACTCGTTCCTTGTGCCACCTACAATTTAACCTGCAGTAAACTGAAAAACCTTAGCTTGAACAAACAAACTGTAAAACAAGTTGTTTGACATGCTTTAGAAAATCTGTAGATGCATAGATGTGGCTCCATCCTTCCATTTGTTAACATGGTCTGAAATAACAGTTCTGCAGAGTGGACACGTTTTTTCTCTATTAAACCATAAAGAGATGCATTCTTCACAAAATGTGTGCTGTAATGAAAAGAATGAGAACTTAGAGCTTCTAAGCTCTTCCATTTATAAGACGGTATATTATTTGCATAGCCTGATTTCTAAAAATAATCAGAAGACATACACTTACTAATCTAACTTTATGTTGTTTTGTTTACCAGTTGTTTAAAATATTCTTAAGTTTGCAAAAAATTAATTATGATTATGTGTATTACCTGGCAGATAAGCAGAATAGGCTTCTGAAATTCAGCTTGGCAGATTGAACAAATATCATCCGATTCAGAACACTGTCTCTTGGTAGCTGGCACCCCATAGTGCTGTAAAACAAAGTATTTTCAGCCGATACTAGTTGTGAGGGAAGGGGGAAAACCAAAACAAAACACAAAAATACCAGGACAGAAAGGAAATGGGAATAAGGGCTGCTATATCAGGCAAACTATTCAATCCCTAATCCAACGAAATGTTGCTAAATTTTTTGATAGTTGTCTTGGGGCCTAAAGCTTATGTGTCCTCACTTATCCTGCTGGCTAGTTAGTATCTCCCCCTGATACAATTACTGGAAAAATCTGTAGCAGTTTTATTTTAACAGTGACCTGTGAGCAAAACACTGAAGTTCCAATTTGATCAAGACACCACTTAGAAAATTAAGTGCTCGATTATACTTTTAGCTCATGACACTGAGCTCCAAAATCTTCTATACGTTCTACTGTGTGAATAGCAGACTCCAAACAATACCTCTTACTACAGAGAAAGATTATCTAGAAACTTAAAAATTCTTACAGAAGTTACTTGCATTGCCAGTTACTTTGGCAAGCATCGATTCTCAATATGTTTCAGCATAAAGGTTTGCCCACATCCATTCCAGTTAAAAAGAAGGAAGCAGGACAAAAAGGGTGTGTAATTTCACATATGTTTATCTGAAGAGGCATGCAGAATAGATTATTTTTTTTTTTTGGTAGGGTTTTTTGTTTTATTTTGTTTAGCTGACACTGTCATCACATAGTCAATAAATTCAGACTGGGAAATGGGAGAACAAGTATACAGGGTTTACTTTTAAAAAGCAGTTGTCTGTTACTAGAATGATACAAACTATTATAGGAATGAGGTATTTAAAAAAAGAAGTCTTTTCATGTAAACTGGGTTTATTGTTTTGTCGTAAGAGAATTCAGTACTCACTGGTCGTGTACAGAATATCCGTAGGACCTGTCTGAAGTTTCTCAATTGTCCAAAAAAGCTCAAAAGCTGAAATGGGAAAAGAAAACCTGAGTTATGCTTCATATTTTTCACTGTGAACTAAAAAGCTTAGAACCTTTTGTGTAGATTCCAACACTAGGAGTGTCACTGCTACTTTGATGTTGGCAGGAACATAAGCAAAGCTATAGTTCCGACTGGCCCTAATTTAGTTGCTTAATATGTAACCAAATTAAGAATCTAGCCTGAAGTTTTTTCCCCCAGTAGGTGTCTGTTCTTTAAAAGAAAAAGTGTTAAGGTTCTGAAACAAAGCACTCGAATGCAAATATACTAGCATTACTATCATATATGCAATAGTCTTTAGAGTTATAATTAAGATACCTTTGCATTATGAAGTATTTTTTGTGTTCAAAGCCAAACTTTGACTGAGTCTGGTTACATCTGGAGCAGATTAGCTCTCTGGTGAAGTAGACAGCCAGCATGAACACCTGTTTAGCATCACACAGGATACTCTAGCACAGAGGAAGTCTGGTTTCCTGGAAAACGTTGATTCTTTTAGCTATTAATTTTACCTTTATTTTTGCAAGCTTTCTTCCTCAATATCTGGTGAACAGTCTTACCAATGTCTGATGTGAGGGGACCTCTAGTTCTTTGCTATACAACCCCAATCCATTCCCAGAACATGTGCAGGGAAAAGATTTAGTGCCCTGAGCCAGTATTCCTTCCAGTTTTGGAAGGCTGTATCAGTTAAACTGAAACATCAACTTGCAAGTCAGTTCAAACACAGGGGAATGACTGGAAATGTGTTGCTTTATGTGCCTCTAACCCTCCAGTGATAATTACTGCAAAATAGTTTGAGAGGAATATAAAGCTTACATACTTTTAGGATGAGGTAGAGAAGGCCCAACAATATCCCAAGGGTCCATCCTAGTACACTGTCCAGCTCCCCATAGCCAATAAGATAACGGAACCAAACTGGTATGGGGACAAACATACGGTAATACTGGCAGAGTTCTTCTAACAGCATGTACCAGTAGCCCTAAGCAAGACATGCAAAGGAATCGCTCAAGATTTAAAACACAAAGGATTTTTAAAATACAGAGAAAAGATGCATTGTTATTCTTTTGAGTAACTTCCTCTTGAAACAACTAAATATGAAGCATGAAAAAGAACGAAGATCAGATGCTGAGCCTCACCACAACTGTACAAATAACAATAACAGAATTGATTGCTGTACTGCGCAAAATCAAAGTAATACGCTAAAATAGGATTGCTTTGTCAGATGCCTACTTACTTAACAGTGCTATCAGACTTTATTTCATAAGCATTAGAAAATAAAATAAAAGCTACATGAAAAAGAAAAATAAGACAAATCTGGTCACATAGATCAGCCTGTCATTAGCAGAGTTGTATCCTGCAGGGCCCATTCTTTTATTAAAAAACATAAATTACAAATTGTTTTCCTGTAAATGTTATTTCACGCCTGTGTAAGAAGCCTTATCATGTGATAATTAACTCCTGTATAAGATGGGGTGATAAGAAAATTGAGGGCCCAGGAAAGACGCATAGTGTAGTGGACTGAACAGGTAAACAGAGTTCAAGGACACCCTAAAAATTACTGAATAACACAAGTGCCCTGCACAGAGCACTCTGTGTGTGTGCATGTATAATCATAAATATTTAGCTTAGCTTTCACATTATTTCCTTAAGTTAGTCTTTAAAACTGTATTTATAATAGGGAAGAAGTACTCTTTCTGTAATGTACCCTAGATAATGCCCCAATTTGCCACTATTGACGAGATTCCTTCTTTAATTTAGCCACAGTTTAGGTCACAGTTGGTGTAATGGAATTTTCAGTAACTATTTTTTGGATGTTTTATCACTAGCTGTAAAAAACAAAAAAAAAAAAAAAAAAAAAAAAATAGACATCTTGGTTATAAGCTGGTATTTAGAGAAATCAGTTGTACCCGAGAAAAACTTGTTCTGGTACATTTTAAGAGATAAAACCTACCAAAACATCCTGTTCAAGTGCTACCACATACAAACTGCACCTTTTTTTTTTTTTTTTTTAACCAATACTAGTATGTGCTATTTTGACATAAAATTTAATTGGTTTTGCCTGTCTAACCTTGGGAAGCAGATAAAAATAAATACCCCACCAACCAGTACAGGCTTCTGTGAAAATTATTGAACTTCACTGGTTTGAGGAATTAAGTTATGAATCAAATTCACTGATGTGACACAAATACTGCTTAAGTTTATTAATAAAAAGAAAATTCAGAATTATTTTGTGAAGAGACAGAAAAAACAGCTGTTTGCATGCGCAGATCTTAAAATCTTCCCATGTCAGTTACTGTTGAGCACGTAAAAAATTTGCTGTACTTCAGCTGCTCTGTGCTAACCGCCTGTATACACATTCTTACATTGCAGCAAATAAAAGGTTTCTTCATCCCCCCCACTGAGAGACAGAAATAAACCCATTTATCCAATGACATAATACAAGCAATTGTTTCAGATCAGACTGTAAACCTTGCTTAGCACCAAACAGGGAAGAGCATGAAATCCACAGGGTTTTCTCACCCATGGGGTAGTGGTAGATTATATACAGACCTTTAATTAAAAATACTTTTCTCTAGGCAGAATTTAATAATTAGCTCATTTTACCATAAAAGAATCTTCGTAAGAAAGCAAAAATATAGCTTGTTTCCTTACCTTGGACTTAAAGGACATCATAAAAGAAGGCACCAACAGGATAAAGCACTTGAAGCCCATGAAGAGGAATTTCAGAATAAAGTCTGTGACTCCCACAATCCAGAGTACCTCCCAGAAGTTCATAAAATCCACAGTAGGGCTTAAGAAGATTAAGCTACAAAAAGAATTATCACAAGTTACTGGAGCACCCTATTTAGAGGAAAGCATAACCAGAGATTATCACGGCAGGTTTAATTAAAAAAGGAAACCTGGTTTACACAGAGGAAAAAGATTTGCTAAGAAAATGAACTCTTTAGAGTAAATTGATCACTTATGATCTCTGACAACCTTTCCATTTTTGAACCTTCTTTCCTGTATCTTCGCCACAACACCCATCCTCTAGAGACAGGCTTTCTTTCCTGTTTTAGCAAAACAGCCTTTGGCTGATTTACAGCCGAGACTGTAGCTACAGGATGGTAAGGGGGGAAAAAAAATAAATTGGAGACATAAACTCCATAGAGGCCCAGAATGCCATATTCAGCAGTCCGAAGGCAAGGAGGCCGGGTCAAAGCTAGGAATCAAACCCAGGTACATTTCCCATGGTACAGTAGTGCCATTAAGCTGAGTATGGGGTCTAATCTTGCAAATTCCAACATGCTGTTTTTAAGGACAGCACCTGTTCAGTTTGGCAGAAGAGGAGGAATGGAGATTAAAATGAAAGAGAACCCAATGCCACAATTAAAGAAAACCAGCAGCAGGCCGGATAAAATGTTCCCAGTTAATATTTAATTTATGTCGTGAGTAGAGATGTTCCTCTGCTTACCTGTAATACAGTGACTGAGAATGAAAAGTGTAATACAAGAGGAGAGATGATCCAGTTAGGTACACTAGTAGCCAAGCACATTGCAACTTGGAGCACCGTTCCTGTAAGATCATTGTAAAGACATATTACAGTCCGTATCTCAGTATCGGTGTCTTCAGTATGTCTCTGAAGCACTAAGTCTGTTGCAGCTGAACAGAGTTTTACTACTAGAGGATTTTATCTTGGTGCTTTCAGGCCAAATAAAATAGGAGAACTCAATGGAAAGGTAAAGCAGTAATTTTAATGTTTTCCACGTAACAATTTCTACGTGTATCAAGGTTTTTTCTAAAAATGCAACCAAAACCCACCCCCCTCTAAAGAAACAACAAATTTTCCTTTGGGATTGAAGAGAGACTGCTGAAATATTAAACTGTCAAGTGCTATTTGATTCCACAAATATAGTTAAGAAGTTCTTCCAGAAATTGCAAAAAGCTTTTATCAGTTGAAGTGATTTCAATATTCAAAGTCAGAAGGGGAAAAAAAACCTCTTTTTGAATTTTGCAAACCTTACTTATCTGAGCAGCTCTACACTGTACGGAAGCATTAAGACTTTACTTTCATCTTGAAACCATGACACTTAATATTATTAGGTAAATAAACAGTATCTCCATTCACATTTCTTTCAAAAATTGATGGATAGAAGTCTTGGTTAACTTACAGAAATTTGTTGCATAGGGTGATACTTACTCTTAGAAAAACCTGATTTACTATGCTTTTGTTTGCATACATATAAGTTGTTAGCAGCCCAATTCCAAGAGAAATGCCTATTAGGAGAAAAGGGTCAGTTATACACAAGAAAATAAAAAAAAAAATTACTGAACTGGGTTAAAAAACCAGCCATTTCTAATATGTCTTTGTAATTACAATTAATAGCTCAGACTATGAAGCCAGAATAATTAAGCACATTGTACACATGCCAGCAAAGGAAACAGAAGCCACTGAAATGTAGTTTAGTAAATATCTCTCTCTGATGAATAAAGCAAATAAAAATAAAGCTAAAAATAAATTGAATTATATTTCAGGCACAGTTATTAGTATATCTCGTTGGGGGGAGGGATCTCTTCTCTCAGACCTTATTTTGTTATACTCTACCAATTATATGCTGCATGATCAGTTTGACACACAGAATCAAGATATACGGCAGACTTTTGTGGAGCCACTGGAGGAGGTATCTGAGCTCTGAGAGGGAGCTGCCGCCGTGTTCCTCTGAGTCTGGGGTGGAATCATCGAGCCCCACTGCTTCGCTGTGAGCATGTCCGTGTGAGCGACTTTGGGAACCTGGCCTGGAATGCCGGGAACTCGCGTTTTCTCTGGCTTCTCCCACAGCAGAGTTTAGCTGTATGCGAACATCTCCGCCATGATGGCACGAGCTCTCTCCTGACGACCTCGCCGCGTGGGCGCTCTGAGAAGATGAAGAGTCATCGCCACTCCCTTGGATGTTGTGGAGATGACTGCAGTTTTGTTGCATGGTGGGATTTTTTTTCTGGTCCAGATTCTTGCTATTTTGTCTCCTAAAGTAGGATATAAAAAGTTACAGTTGAAGGAAGAGATAATTAGTTCAGGGTAAAAAAAAAACCAACCAACCAACCAAAAAACACCACCACAAAAATACTATTGCTCGTACTGAGTGATTGCTTGCATGATTTCTGGCAGATACTGTCTCTCGTTAGTCTGAAAGCTGGCACGCTGGGTTTGCACCCTCTCTCCATCGGGCAACTTTTTTTTTGCCGTATTAAATGACTTCCTTTCATTCCTGTGCAGATTTTCTAGCCTGCAGTGAACCTGGCTGCCTGAGTAAAATCTAAAGTTCCTCCAGTGCAAATCAGAACAGCAAAAGCTGCTGAATAGGAGACCACCACAAGTTTGTACAGAAGAGATCTCAGAAGCGCTGCATAATTTCACAAAAATAGTAACCGTAGTAGGCCAAAGAAGGAGCAAACAATGATGGGAAGGAAGCAAAGAGTACATTTACATGCATCCATAAAATGGTAAGCATTTGTTCAGACAAGTCTCGTTAAAAGCCAGTGCGTGCTCCAAATTGAGGGCCATTATGGGATTAACAAGATTATCCTGTCTGGGTAAGTGAGCAGAACCAGGTTAGTCCATTTTGTAAGAGGCATTTAAAAGAGCCTGGACCATCTGGTCTATAGGCGAAAAAAAGAAGTGCAGCCGACAAGCAGTAACCTAACAGTGAGACCACCCAAACCAGGTCTTATTTATCTTTCCTTTGGCTTCTTTCTGTTGTCTTCCTGGGCAGTTTTTCACTTCTGTGTCAGTCTTTACATTGGTCAAATAGTACTCAATCTACTTCTCTGGACTGGTGTGATGTGAAAGTAGTGATTTTGGAGAATGCTTTGAATCTGGCACAATACTTGTCACTAGTGAATGGTATTATTGAAACATCGGGAATTTTGTTATAATCCTTTTTCTATAATTCAGACTCTTCCAGGTTCCTCTTTGAAATTATTTTTTTCCAAATCTTAGTGTATATACACAGCTAGTTTCATTGGGGATGCAAAAAGGTTAAAGCAAAATTGGTTTTGCACAGCATGAAGTTTTTAATGTATTTGCACAAACCTAGAATTCTTTAGACTTTAAAATTGAGATTATATTAGAAGAGTAAATTGCATCGATTTAAAAAATTAATACAGGAACTTACTACCATTTAGAAGCGCTGCTGCTGCTAGTACTACAGTTTTGTTGGCCAAAGATTACATCATACTTCAATCCAGCCAAAATTCACGTTCTGTAATTTTATGCCCATGAATAAAGCAAATAAACTGGAGATACTATTGACTTGGGTGAACAGCGTTACTTGGTCTGTCTGCAGGACCCGGCCACGACTTATGTTTTTAAAAGGAGGGGAATAATAAGAAAAAAATGATCTCATTAGCACTCTTCAGCTCGTGGTTTGGGGCCTGCTTCTGCAAAAAACTGACAGTTCGGTGTTGAAAAAAAGTGAGCGATCCCATTGTTCGAGTAAGGCGGCCTCCCCTGGCGCTCCGCCTAACAAACTTTCGAGTAACGAAGTTATTAAACGGGATTTCAAGGTGTAAGAGATCCGCTGGCGGCGGACGGCTTCCACAATGTCTCCCCCCCTCCCTAACAAGATAAAATAAGCCCTTTGATAAAGGCACTTCAACGCTTCCCGTCTCTTCCTGGCCCGCTGCTGGCTCCCGCCGGGCCGCGGCGGCCTC
>VYZM01022559.1:16687-33247 GCA_013398915.1 Dromas ardeola | reverse complement strand
AGGGGGGCTCGCCTCAGGGCCGGGCCCGCCAAATGCTGGGGGGGGGGGGGCGTGGGGGCAGTGATTCCTGTTGCTTTTTATTTAAAGCCTCAATTAAAATTAACCTGGGCAGGCAATAATAACGAAGGAAATTAAGAAATACATAAAAAAAATATATACATACTGCAGTGTTATTATTTCCCGGTGGCGATTAGCGCTCACCGCATGGAAGCCCTGCTGTCTGGAAATTGGCTTTGCCTCCTAGGAAACCTGAGGAAAATGCTGCCCTAGTTAATGCTGCTGTAGCTCTTAGGAGAAGCTTGAAATTAAATAGATACATGGTTTTCTTTCAAAATATGTTCTTGAATAAATTAGTTTGCATCCAGAAATGACATCTGTTTTCCTTGGCTCAGATATTTCCCTAAAAGTGTTTAGGTATGCAGCTCACACTTAAACTGGTGCCTAATATCTGAGCAATTTTGAAAATCAGTTCTGTGTTGTTCTGAACTAAACCAACAGAAATACCATTTTAATTCAAAGTTTTAAACGCATAAATGCTGTGGGGTCAGTAACCCTGGAAGAGAGGAAAGACGGGCACTTAGACATCAGATCTCATGAGGTGAAAAACAGCGTTTGGAAGAGCTAAGTGGCCTGGTGTTCAGTAACGCATACCATCTAACCATAAACCTTCTCTTTTATGCTTGAGGAAGAAGCTGGAAACACTGGACGCGTCTCTGTTTCTGTTGGAGGTAGGTTTTGAGGAGGCATCTGCAGCAATTTGGTCTACTTTTATGATGTTTTTGGAACCTGTATCGAGAATTTCTTGGCTGGAAATTTCAAACTTCATATCCTCTGCATTTCACTTGGGCTGTGGATGATGTATTGGAAGAAACCTGGGCTAGTTACTACAGATACACTGAAGTATTGAACAGACCCAGAAGCCTCCTCTTCCTGTAGGCCTTCTGAACTCAGAAGACCTAATTTGTACAGTACTTCTGCCTAATTATCACAATACTGATCAATAGCAGCACCAATGCAGATTTCAGATGCTCGGCTGGAAGCACTCTACGAATTAAATAACTATATCCCCATCCTTCCAAAGATAACACAAAACTGTTGTGTTTGACTTATGCTATGCCGTATTGTTCATTCTCTTACTTTTTGCTCAGTTAGTCATTCGCATAGTGTTTGGATTATGAAGGACAACGTGAAAGATCTTAATTTGATTCTCAAATCAGTAAAAGCAATTATAAATCTTTTATTTTTAAATAGTATTTTATGGTTGCAAATTATGCATGCCTTCTGTACGTTACTTGGAAGTGTATAAATATAAAAGCCTCGTTCAGCTGTTTCTTTTTTATAATTATAAAACGCATTAAAGTACAAATGTAGTTTTAAATCAAAGTTGTTCTCGAACTGTTTCTCATTGTTACATGCACTGTAAATATGAAATTAATTCGTGGCAGCTTATTAATCAATAATGTTTGCTCGTGCAGGTCACTTGCTGATTTATCTCCAATTCACAGCTCATTAGAAGGTATGTAACTCTTCAGTGATGTTGTTATTTAACAGGTATGTTTTCATGGTGCTGTTAATGAACTCTGGATTTAGTAACTCCTGACACAAGAAAGATTTCAGAGATTAGCAACATAAAATTGGAAGTCTGTTCCCATGGGTATTGCATAGATTAGGTCATGTAATACCTAGTAATAAATTTACTATTCTGTATTTTGGACTCTTCTCCTAGGGTGCCCATAAATTTCATAAAGACAGCTAAATTGGTGTCCAGCTATGTTTTCACTCAGATACAAGTATCCCAGGCTTTCTCATCCTCCTAGGTGTTGGTGGTACCTCATTAATTGATGTTATTAGCACATTTCATCAGTGTATTCCTGCTTTGCCTGTGGTTGTTAAATGCCTGAGACAATACTGGAACAAACACTGGTGCTCATGGAACTCTGCCGGTGATGCCCTGGCAGCGCAATACTTACCTTTTCAACTTACCTTTTTTCCTCATAATAAACTGTTGTATCACTATTTTTCATCAGATGGTATGGGAGAAACTAGTCCTTGAAAATTAGATGTATAGCAGACATCTTTGGTGAAATTTAAAGGAACTGATCTCAGATATGTGGAAAGGAATTTTAGTTAATGATATGATAAAAAATTGTTTCCTTGCAAGAGTCTGTAAAATAGCAGAATGTCCTGAATATTCAAAGGCTTTATTGGTTGTCTTCATTCTACACAAAATGTTACTTGAGTATGGAAGACTTTTCCAAAATTAAGGGGGTTTAGTTTAATTTGTTTGAAGGATTTGAAAGCCTTGCCAAGAGGCTCAAATGACCTTTAAAATTTGAATGCTTCCAGAGCTTTGAATGCTCAATCTTTTTAAAACCAGCTTTTGCATTTATACAACCTTTACTTCAGTTTGAATTTTGAGCACAAGAAAACAGCTCCTGTGCTCCTGTATTGAAGACACTGGAGAATAGAGACCAGTTTTGAAAATTCATCACTGGAGTGATGGCAGAGGAGCCTGAATTTCACTGTGGAAGTCTGATCATGTAAGCTTTGTCAAGCAGACTCACAAAGAATTTGAACTAGATATTTTTATAATGCAAGGACATCATCTTGTTCCCTGAGGTTTCCAGAAATCTTAGTGGCTCTCTGTGTACAGCAGTGTACTCGTTTCTGAACTGAGTCATTCTAAACTGAGAGTAGTTCCACTGAAATGGTGTCATATAATTGTCTTAAAACTGGTGAATTAGATCCCGGAGTCTTGGGTTTGTGTATAGATAGAGCCTTGAATGAAAATTAGATAGTGGAGCCACAAAGGGCAGTTGTAATTTTTGCTCACTGCACAGGAGGGTGCTCAGCCTCTGTCTTTATCCACCAGAAAGAGCGATTCCCATGGTCATTAGAATGAAGTGGAGAAGCTGTTTTCTGAACTGGTCTTTTCTTGTAGTGACATTGAAGGATCTGTTAAATACAATTACTCCAAAAACATTCAGCTATTAAAGAATTTTAGAAGGTATGTGTTAATTGCTGTTGTAAGACCATTACAAAGGTATTTAGGTCAGAAGATAGACTGTAATGATCATCCACTGTGTAAGATGTTGGTATTCTCTAATGGGCGTGCTTAAAGGTGCCAGAATTTTCAATAGAATCTCTGAAGTTTCTCAAAATTATATTTTTTCCAATCTAATGTGTTAATCTGAATGTGTGAATCCTTGTGTGAATTGTTCTATTGAATAATGACTTCTCATGTACGTAAAAACCTACCCTGAGTGGATTTACTAGGAAGGAGTAGATAGGTTTGTTAATTTAAATTCGATCTGTAGTACCTGCTTATAGTTATATCCTTAATTATTATTTATTTTCCTTGGTAAATATTAATATATTTTAGTTTCAAAACCCAAATGAACATTCTAACACTACTCATGAAATGGAAATGTTTAAAAGTTATATGGGTTTATTAATTTAGGTTAGTTTGTGTTTTGTAGTGGGAAAGGGTTTTATTGGGGGGGGGTGCTTCTGTGGCACATTGTCAGTAGGAGCAGACCCTGTTTTACTGCCGCTGGTTCTGTTGGTACCTCAGGCTGAGGTATTGCTTCCTGTAAGTACTCGTGTAACTGCTTTGTCTGGGGTCTGATGGGGTGGCAGCCTTTAGCTCACAGAAGGAAAAAGTCTACTTTTTGGCTTTTTTGTAATTATTAAGGTTGTCTGCCATTAGAAGCTTTATTTGACTGACTATAACCTGAACAAATGGTGCGATAAAGAATCTTATGGCATTAGTTACCACTATATTGTAAGAACAGTTTTGGTTTATGGGGGGCTGAAAACTGACCAACTTTATGTTTACCTTTTTAGAGATCAGTTAAACAGAGGTCCTGGATGTTGTTGTCTGGTCAGATTTTAGTAAGTGATTTGACACATTCTGTCTGAAAACAATTTATTAAACCTCTGTCTTGTACAAGGTCAAAAATATTCTGGCCCTCTGAATGCGTATCCATTTTAGCTGCTAAGGAAAATCAATTGTTTTTAAAAAGCATTACCATTGTAGACAGATTTCCAGATATTTCCTTTCAGAAATTTCAGAATACATACAAACACAGAAATATAGCAGGCAAAATCTTGTTTGCTGCGTTGTACAGGATTTGTCCCATTAACGTCAGCACATAAATATTTGCTTCACTTCAGTCAATATTTACCTCACTGGTCAATAAAACTTGTTTTGCACTTCACAAAGTTAATATTTATTTACTGTTTTTAATTTGGTGACAATATATAAAATTCTCTGTTTTTAACGATATAGAGGGCTTTTTAAATTCTTTTCTGAGAAAAAAGATTTTATATTAACAGATGCGTGTTAGTTTATTAGGAAGTCTTATCCACAAGTAAGACCATGTTCGTCGTGTAATAAGATTATCCAGATTATGCCTATAACATTTTACAAGTATGGAAAGGATAACTAAAAAAAAAAAAGGTAAAAGGGTAAAATGACTAAATATATTACTGAATTTAAAAATAATTTTATGAGACTGTAAAACAGGAATTTTACATCAGTTATTTTTTGTACTTTTTTTGTGCCACTCAAGTTCTTTGGTAAAGGAAAATGTACCATTATTCATTAAATGATGATTTGGTATTTCGTGTTTTAACTTTTCTTGCATAAGATAAAATAATTATACTGAAGGAGGACCTTGGAAACAAGATGTAGATTTTTGGCTCATAGAAATGTTATTGGGAGTTAAATTTGCCTAAATCATCGGCATGTCTTAAGGAAATGCTTGTCATCTAGATCCAGTGCATAATTTCTTGCATATCCCAGCTTCCTGTGAAAGAACCATAGAACCCTACTGCGGGATCTGGGTTTTGTGGTATGTTTTTGGGGGGGTTGGGTTTTTTTGTTTGGTTTGGTTTTGGGGTTTGGTTTTTTTTTTAGCATTGGCATTTTGAAAATTTGTACTTTATGGTCAAATGTGTTTAAAAGAAAAAGAAATGGGGAAAAAAAAAGGAAAAAGTTTTAGAGTCATCTGTAGTAGTTGTGCAAGATGCTATTGCTTTCATCTTTGCTTCTCTTCAGATTTTTAATTTATCTTGAGAAGTGTTTTTGAACAGTCGCACCTGATAGTAGGTGAGCACTGCCTGGATCCTTACTTCAGAAATCCTGGGCTATGTTCAGATGCTCAGCTAGAGTCCTCGCTCCCCAGTTTAGAGGTGTCATAGAACTGAGCACTGGGTCCTTTTAAGAGCTCAAGAACACACTGGTTTGCTCCCTGTCATAAATGTTCTCCAATATTTTGAAAAAATTACAGTAATCTTTTCTGCTCTAGCTCTTGTTGACCATCACAACTTGAAAGTTTCTTCTGTGCTTCCTTCATTTCCCTCCCCACTCATCCCAACTTTCT
Source organism: Dromas ardeola (assembly GCA_013398915.1). NCBI lineage: Eukaryota > Metazoa > Chordata > Aves > Charadriiformes > Dromadidae > Dromas > Dromas ardeola. The sequence goes on along the minus strand of VYZM01022559.1, from coordinate 27,860 downwards.
GGGGTCTCTTATTAGAAAGTGCAAAATTCTTCCTTGTTAAAACATTGGTATTCCGTTCATGTTTATATTAATACATGTTAATATTTTCTCTTACTAATATACTACACAAGCAATATGTTGCTGTTAAAATTGACTAATACCCTAAACAGAATCGATTTGGTTTAACTAAAGCTCAAAGCTCTTTATTGCAAGTATATTACAAATCAGTAGAAGTGACCGCTGTAATACAAAACGTAGCGCTAAAAGATTTTTTTCCAGTCCTGGGAAGCCAACATATTCTGCTAGTTTTGATTTATAATAATGGGAGGCTCAAGCATTAGTAACTGTAAAAAATGGCATTAGGAGAAACTTCCCAACGCTCTGAGGACAAGATACTCCTCTTCTATGTGTTGATGGGAAAAGCTACCACTGGATTAGAATAAAAGCAGGCATAGCCTGCGGAATAGGATTTTCGTGGGCAGACCTACTTACAATGAAGTTGTCTGGCATTAGCGTACTTGAGGAGGCTGCCTGAAAAAAAAAATGCTGCGTGAAGGTGCTTAACCTAGTCTTGAATAAACAAACAAATAAATAAAAAAGCTGACAGGCTTTTAATTGAAGTAATCCGTTCAGAAAAGGAGCATGTATTAGTGAAGATATTGGACACAGATTTGGAAATGTAAATATTGTGGGGGAAAAAGTTCTTTTTATACAACTTTATTGTATTCATTCATGACAGATATATCTGTAATACAAGTTTCTAGCCATGTCTAACTACTTTTTGTTACAAAGCAATCACCACAGAATCTGTGTCCATCAGAGTTTATAGAAGCGGCAGAAACTATGCCCATCACAGTTTTCAAGGAGGCTTATGAATCTATAGGCAAAGCTATATAACTTTTCCTTAATTTTATCAGAATCATAGGTAAAACGGAAGATGTAAATAAGGAGTAAAACATTTTCAGATATGTTGGCAGCAGTTTCCCCAGAACTTTACTGTTCTTTCAGCAGCGCAGTCTACCTCTGCTGCAATTTTTAGGACATAATCCTATGAATGTATATGATTAGCATACATAAGTGAGTAGTCTCGTTAGAATCAAGGAGCTCCTTGTCTATTAAGTTATTTGCATGAGTTTGTAGGATCAAGACCCCCTTTACCTCAACATTGTATAAAAACACTCACTTTGCCATAAGGAAATCCTTTTGCTTATGCCCACGTATAGCTCACTGTTTTCTGATTTCATGAATAAAAATGGTTTAGTTGGAGACGAGACACTGATGTTCATGTAATTTATGGAATGGTGATTGTTCATTGCAAAATTTGGTAGGATATCTATCCCACAGAAATGTCCGTCTGTAGTTTTATCATGCTTGCCCCTGTTGAAATCAGTGATAGACTTTTCATTGACCTTAACAGCAATGAGCATGTGTTTCCAGATGTTCTTGAGGCGAGTAGTATAGCATGCTATAGTAATGCTGAAAAACTAGTAACTGAATTATGCAAAAATCAGGGTTTCTTGTTGCTGATATTATGGATGTCATGTGTCCCTAGTTAGTAGAAAATCAGGGATAGACTTCAACAGCTTGGTGAAGAGGCAGCACATTTCTGAACTAAATACTGCATATGAAACAGGTACCATTTAAGCAGTTGTTCGTCATACTTCCCCATGCTTAACCACACAAATGTTTTGGTTTTAAAAATTAGGATGCAGATGTTAATTCAGAAGATAAAGGTTTCTGGAATAAAATTAGAATACTTCTACTAATTCAAAAACTGTTTTTGTTTTGGAAAGTGAGCACAAACTTAGCCATTTTTAAGTCAGAGTAAGTGCAGTTGTCACGCTTGTGTGGTTTAGCAGGAAATGCATACGTGGCCTTTAGAACCTTACAGTTGACTAGTCCACGTTTCCAAATGTGGCACTTCTTTTCCATGGACGAGTTTTTTCCCCATGCGCTTACTATGTATATCATGTTGGCTCTATGCTTGTTTTTCAGTGGTTTAGGTATAATATAAGTGGATATATGATAGTACGAGGTGTTCGACTCTCAACCTGACAGAGGCTTTGTTTGCAGCATATGGTTAAGAGATAGTGCCATATACTTGGTGTCTGGTCAAAGGAGATAACACTGTTGTTTGTTAAGCAGGACGCATTTGTTATCTTGCTGTAATGTACACTTTTCTTGCAGTGGCATACTTAAAACCAGTTCGGAGTAGGTAGAGAAAATTCAGTATGTTTGCACTTAGGTCACGGAACAACACTAGTGTCTTTTTTGCAAAGATCTCTAATTCTGTCCCTTGGAGTGGTGATTTTATGATTTACACAATTAGAGACGAGGAGGGGGTGAGGCTGCTTAATTCATTTAATCTTATGGTCTGAATCTTCAGTTGAACTAAAGTCTCTGAACTAAATCACAGCACACCCAGCACACCCATATCCCTCAAACTGTCAAATAAAACATCTGTTTATGATAATGATTACCTTAATTTAAGAGTGAGTTCTATCTCACTCAGTACTTTTCTTCATTAATAAAAAGAGTTAATGGAAGGCTACTTAGAAGAGTACTTACCACTTAACTAAGAACTACTTATGAAGTAAAATACTGGTGAAAGAATATTGTAATTCATCTTAGGCTCATATAGATAGCTTATTTCAGAAGACATTATAACGATTAAGCATGTGAGCTTGCATGATTTGAAGTATGGCGTTGTCTCCCCTATTTTCAGTAGAAAATGACTGTCTTGTCTGTCAGTTTCAACAAGGTCTCTGACTGCTGATAGGTCAAAAATACAAACATAAAGTTTGCTGAGGACCATTTAAGTTCCAGCAAGTTAACAGGCCCATTTTTATCGATGTGGCAGCAGAAGTGCTGAAGTTTGTAAGTGAAAATTGAAGGACTTGATTGTCTGAAGTTAGGCAAGAAATCCATAGGTAAGTACCTAAATAAAAAGCCTTTTTCGAGTGATGCAGAAAGTTGTAGTAACTGGGAGGCCTGAGCATGTCTGGTGAAAAGCAGGCTTCCTAATATGTGTAAATAAGGATCTGTATGTATAACTTCAGGCATTCAAATTTGAAAAGTTTGGTCTACTACTCTCTAATTTGGTGCTGAGTTCATCGTACCACACTACTTGTGTGTGTGTGTTTGTTTATTTGTTTGTTTTGAAATCATTCCAGTTATAATTTTGACAGCAGCTTCCTAGAGAAGACCAAATGGAGATGTCAACTGTGTGAGTAGGGGCTGTGGATGAGGAACGTGCGATTGAGTATATACAGACCAACGAAAGATTCTTTTTGGTCCTGTGAAAGGGGAGAGAGCTCGGGAACAACAGCATGAGGAGAGGGGGACAGATATAGGTAAATTAACCTATAAATTAAATGTATCATAGCACTGTTAGGACTCTAGCTGTAATGTAATAGATGCCCAAAAATGTGTGTGTGTGTGTGGATGTATGCATACATACTTTTCCAAACTTCCCAGTCATGCATCCCATCTTGCAGAACTTCTCTGTATGGAGGATATTTCTTTGTGCCTCTTTTCAGAAAGGGCCTGCAGAATGTCTTCAGCACAGTCGTCAGTGAGGCCAACACCGTGTTCGGTGCTTACGGAAAAACAACTAATTCAAGGCTTGCAGAAGAGCTGGCATGTTTGTTTAAATTTCTTAAATGCGTCACAGTGATAACGGCAGCTGAACAGCATTTGTCCTGGGTATATTTCTGTGTGCAATAGAACATTTTTTTTTTCTTTTAGCGTATAAGGAAATATGAAATACTGCAACAAAATAATATCTGCGAGTCCTGCCCAGGGTCACTCAGATATCCATCTAACATTTTACGGTACATTCAGAGAAAGACATGAGAGCAGATAAAAGACTTTAAGCAATGAAATTATGGTTAGCAGAAGTGTTTTCTATTTTTCGCTGTTTAGATCCCGATACAGTAATTGTTCTTTATCACATATAATTGCCACAGTTTTAAAATATAATTGTAAAATACATTACTCTTTGATACATAAGTTGAACGTTTATACAGGTCACATTAATTGTCTACATACAGATCTATTTGTCTGTGAGTATTTAATAGGTACGCATAATTCATGTCTGTTCTTTTTTAAGTAAGCTGAACTTACTTCTGTTGAACTTAACCAAGTTAACCATTTTTCAGCTTCCAATGCTGCAGTAAAAATGTACTTCCTTAAATCTGGTTTGCTTGCAGACAGAGTCTGACACAGTAGATTTAGTACAGCTGCAGTATTAACATTCAAAACTCCCATGCTGCACTGTTTTCCCACATGCTACATAAAAATGCTGGACAGTTTCTCCCTCCAAGGCTCCTCTATTAGGGCATTAACTGACTGTATGCCTCCAGTTTGGTTAATGTTTTCGTTTATATATAAAATACAGTTTTACACACTCACTCAAATTGCTATTTATTGCAAAATAAGCATGGTAAAATAATAATAATTTTACCCAATATTGGCTTAACATTAATTTTCAAATATGAAAGTCAATGGAAAACAAATCTGCGAGAGAACTGGTGAAATGAGAAATGCAGAATCACAGAATAAATGAATTGCTAGAGAATAACTTGTGCTTATATTTATTCGTAACTAGTTATAAGAAAACATAATGGAGAAAGTTTCTGCAATTATAAAGGAAGCAGCATGGACTTAGATAAACTGTAATAGTGGGGAGTGGGGAAAATGCTCAGGAATCTGGGTCATTGCTTTGATTGTTTCCTATCACAACGTTGAGTTTTGTTAAATTTCAGAAGGGCAGCTTTTCCATGTTGTGGTGTTTTTTGAGGGAGGTGTAATGGCTTCAGAATGTACCAGTGAGTTTTTGAAGGTATGATTGTAGCTTATGTTTCAAAAGGTGATGGAAGGAAATGTGGATTTCTTTGAAGGCTTGAATTGTAGAACTCTGATGGTTTGGATGGGAGAGTAGTCCACTACGCCGAACAAAGCATTTGAATTCATCCTTTGAATTAAACTGTTTGTCTGCAAGGTGTGCATTTTACAGACTGGATTTCATTCATGAAGATTTTTGGAAATGTAAATCATTGAGCTTACCGAGTAGGTGGATTTTAGAGCCCCATGACAGGTAAATAACAACAGGAGTACAGCCTCCTCCATTTCTTTTTGTGTCAAGTGAAGAGCTATTATTTTTATCTTCTAAAGAAATATTTCCAAAGGTCCATTTTTGGAGCTGTATCAGTTTTTCAGTCCAGGTTTGGAAATTGCTTCTGCCCTCTTTATTCAGCCTCTAGTGGTCCCTCCCTTCCAGAAAAATTTCAGTTTTGGTTTCTTGTGAGGTCGACAGTGGAGGGTAAGGAGCAGGGCAAAATTCTTGCTGGTGCTGCTGCTGTGTCTCCCGATGGGGAGCGCAGAGTCCCACAGCCAGCAGAGCCCTGGAGGAGGAAATAGCATAAACATTCTTTATAAAGCAGAGAAAATGGGTGCAGGCAAATATTTTAAATTGAACTATAATGAAATTATTGTTTATGGCCCAGCTTCTACCTTACATCCAGAATCTGTCATTTAGGTGATTGGGCCAGCAGGTGGCAAATATAATTGAATTCAAGAAAATAAATAAGGAAGTAGGCTGGGGATTGTTTGCTAAAAAGAAGACATCTAGTTTACTAATTAGGAGGATTTATAGGACGTTGTACTTAAAAATAGATGATTATTGATAGCTCATCTTAATCATGAAAGTTACTTTATCGTCTCAGTTTCCTGGGAGCAGTGCTGCTGCTGCAGTCAGATGTATGATTACGACATGCACAGGGAAGATGCCCTTGTGTTCATCCACCTGGCGTGGACAGCAGCATCTTGGAACTGGAGGGCAGGGGTTGCAGGCTGTGCTGCTGGTTTTAGGAGCTGCAGCCTGAGTACCCATGTGCTTTGGGCTGCACTTCTTACTGCAATGTGGACACAGGTGTTGAAAAGAAGGGATTGTATCCTCTTCTGTGTTAGCAGTAACCAGAAACAAGGGACGCACTGCACTAGACACTGTTATTTTCATCTGGAAACTTTATTAAAGCCTGCACAGAAACAACGTTATTAATTCAGAGAGGAGGTAGCAAAAGACAAGGTATATTACATCTGTCTTTGAATTAGGTAGAAAGAGAAAAGAAGTTGGAATCCTTTTCAATTAATTAGAAGAGAGTGTAAAAATCATAGGACTATAGAAAATTAAGATGGAGATTGCTTTTGAAATTCTTGTATATCTAAGTAACAATCTAAAGGTATTTTAAGTGGAAATCAGAAGTAGATATTACACTAAAATATTTGTCAGTGGAGACTGCTGAAGTGGAAATTAAGTCAATCTATTCTTTTTTCCTTTTTTTTTTTTTAAAAGGAAGTAGTGATGATAACTCTGGCATTTAGGCCAATATCATCTCTCATTAGAGTTATTTTAATGTTTACGGCTGTATCAGTTGCTGGTGAGCTCATCATGGCAGCCATGTATGGATTACACCTTTCCCTATGCCCTTATCTAATTCATTTCTCTGTGCTACACTTTGGAATAATTTGAATATGAAGTGTATCAGGAAAACAGAGTTGTTTTGTTCTAAGTGGAGAACTCAAGCAGAACTATTCCTCACAAAAAGTAACAGACATCCAGAGTGAATTACCATGAAAGACATTGCAGCTGAGATTGGAAATATTATTTTGAAGGACGTAGAATTCCTTCTGAAAGGAAAGACCATTAAGGGATATTTTGAAAATGTAGAAGGGGAATAATAACAAAAAAAGCCCATAAGATAAATTTGGCTCACCAGCCTTTTTTCTATTTCATGTCTAATGTTCATTTTGGAGATACAGCAGTTGCATCAAGCTGAGGCTGGTTTAATTTTATGTGCCTGGTAAAAACGAGTTAATTCACAAGGATCTGGTCCGTTCTCTTCTGTCACCTCATATTTCTGTTACTCTGTCTGTACATTATTTCAACCAACCAAATACATTTTTTAACAGTTTGGAGAAAAATAAATGAATGTTTCAAAGTAAATATTTTTATATTCGTTCTCATGCATTCAGTAGTTCTACAGAGCTTCTTTGTTGCATATACCTCCAAGTAATTTGTAGCAATAAGATGCAATGCTGAAGTAAAACAGTTATTAAAATTTAGATTGGGAATAGATTAGTTTCATTTGGTATTTCAGAGAATTATGATTTAAGCTTTTCTTATGCCCAGCAACAAATAAATTAATAGACAAATAGTATGAAAGCCATGGACTTCAGTGTTGAGGCAAATGCTCATTAGGAGCTATGGAATAAGGGGGTTCTTTAATACAGACAGCTTGCACTCTGCATTTGAGCAGGGGCTTATAATACCCCAGGAGACTGTATTTTACTTGGTTTGATGGGAACCAATAGGTCTAGAGATGTCTTGATCTGTTTGCCATTGCTCAGTTGCCTCAGAAAGCACACTACTTCGTTACTGGAACTTCGCTCTGGGTGCAGACTTCGCTCCTAAAAGACTCATGGACAATTCAACTTAGTGTAAAAATTATTTTAGTATACTTATGATTTAATTGCAAGATTATTCAGACTTTGTGTATTTTGCATGTGAGTAATACAAGTTTAGACTTTAGTGTTTGTGCTACCTGGTTTTTGTGTGTTTGTGTTCAATGCAGCTGAAGGTTATTATGTAAAATGGGCTAGTTTGAATCTTTAAAGGAGCTGCCAACATACATTTGCCTGAGTTACTTCAGGAGTGGAGAAGACAGGAAGAATTCCAAGCACATCATCTTGATTTCACAAGTCTGCAGAGATCTCCAAAGTGGACTTACCCATCTGCGTTAGGTAGTAAATAGTGCTCTACTTTTGTTACATACAAATGCCTGCATATGCACGCTCCCTCTCTGTACACATGTAATCCGTAGATCCTCATCTGTCTAGACATAAGTGTACACACATTTTCTGGACTTAAGTCATTAGACACTAGGAATAATTGTATATAAAGTATCTGAGTGTTTATACAAGTATACAAGATACAGAGAAATTTACTTATTTTTCATTTTGAGATAATGCAAATAGTAAATAATGCTTGAACAAGTAAACTTGCAGTTTAGTTTTTGTTTCAGTTCACCATGCTATTACATGGCCCTTGAAAACCGTGGAGTAAGAATGCAATGATAAATAGGGAATGTCAATCCATCTTGTTTTCATTAAGTGACCAATTTCTTACAACATTGATGAAGTAGATGTCTTTATTTGCATTCAGATATGAAGATTCCTTATTCTCAAAATTCATTCAGTGAAATAAGTCAGGGTTACAATTGTTACTAAAGGTGAGCGCTATTTTCCGGTACTCAGATGTTAATCAATATGAATTTTGATCTTAACAGCAATTACTATGCTAATTATCAGTATTTAACTTTTTACATTTTTGGCAGCATTTCTTAATGGTATTGGTGGGACTGCAAACTCTGCGTTCTTTAAACTGCCAGTTATTTTTTTCTCTTTTTGAGTATGTAAGTGTTTAGCAGAGCCTTTGTAGGCCCTGGCTCTGTAGATGAAACACCAGTGTCTCTGTCCTATACTAGTAGCCTTATACCTACAAGTAGCCTCTTCAGTGCAGGCATAGGCTCAAGTCAAGCACATGTGAAGTAGCAGAGAGGAGAGAATGGGCCATGGCTTATGGTTAATGCAGACAGGCACAGCTGGGAGGATACCTCAAGTTTGAGACATCATATCCCACTGCTGCTGTATGAAAGACCTTTGCCTGTCTTGCTACAAATTTGATATTTTAGAAGGAAAACTGTGGGAGATAATGTCTCTTAGAGTCTGCATCCACAACTATGTGAACATACTGATGGACTTCAGCAACTAAAATCTCAGATGAATCTGTTTCCTGAGCTTGTTCCAGCTGTCACAGTTCCTTCCTGTAATTGAACTGTGCAGTGTACCATTCCAGGCAATAGAGCTGAAACTAGACTTTGCATTTAATGATGCTTTCATGTTGAGAGCCCAATTAGTAACCAAATGTTGAAGAGCATGGCTTTATATAACTTACCCTTCATTGCACTGGAACTCCATGGTAGAAGTAGCAATACCATTCTGTTCCCTAGATAGTATTCATCCACCTCAATCATGAAATTTTCTCTTCTTTCATTTTCCTTTTGTATTCATTACACTTTTTTTTTTCTTTTTAATTTCTGGAACAAATTAAGGCAGAGTGCTGTAAAGAATTGACTTCCTAATTAGATAACCATGATTTAGTTCCAGTGCATAGCTTGTATTGTAACGTATATGAAACATGGTGGCCAGATACTGCATAGTGCAGTTCAGTGTTGGCTTAAGAGTGTTTGTAGGCATAGGCAGATGATGTGATCCCACCACTGGAAGTCATGTTATAATGCCTGTCTTCTGCATCGCAGAAGTTCCTGCTACTTTGAATGTTCCTTGCATCGCAAAGTCATAGTTCAGCTTATACCCCTCTGTCACTCTTCATCCTTCCTCGGTGGGTGTAACTCTGTAATTGCTTGATCTGACAAACAGCATTGTAAGTCAAAATGAATGACATCTTTGTCTTACACTTCCTTGAACATACAAGAGTTTTCTGTGTTACAGCAGATAATTATATTTGGTTTTGTATTTACAGTAGTACCTTGGATCTATTTAAGTAGTGGGAAATGGTTTTGTAATTTTAGTGTCCTGTATGGTTGGTAAAAATTGACAGTTGCAGTTATAATCACCCTGCATTCCCTGGTTGTGGCACAGGTGCAAAATTGACCTTCTCTCTAACTTTTCTCCAAACCAGAAAAATTATTGCATCCGAACATCACTAATTCACTAAACGTTCAGAGACAGTACTTAGCTCATAATTACAGGCATTCCTCCCAAAAATCTAAACTTTTCTGTGTTCACCCATCCTGGGGTGACAAAAGGTAGGGGAGAGAGGAAAATGGAAAGGGAGGCTTTGCGTGTTCAAATCTTGACTTCAAAAACAATGATGAAGAAAGCAACCCTTGTGTCTGCGTTTCAAAACCAAGGCACCAGGATAGCCAGCTGGGGATGATTTCTGAGTAACTGTGGTGGATATTGTTCACAGTTCTCTGCTTTGACAGCATTTAAGCTTTGTTGTTCAGTTTTGTGCATGGATCCATCTTCATCGTGGGAGAGCATTTCCCTCTTCTAAAGAATTTCTGTGGAATCTCCTGCAGCACACAGAAATTGTACTGTACCTTTCAACTGGGTCCTACAAATTAAAGCCTCCTAGTGTAGCAAAAACACATTCTCTCCGTTGTTGTTTTGCATTGTGTACCCATGAAGGGTTCTTCTGGACTTAGTTCTAAAAGAATAATTATACTATATAAATATTAAACATCAAAGTTCTTCTTTTATTGTTAAACCGATATTAAAGTAGGACAAAACTGATTTACAGTTTATTGCATTGCATTCCAGAATTGCTGGCGTTGCAGCTGATGTCCTGTTTCAGCGATATTGGCAGTGCCAGGAGGCTCAGAAATGTAGATTTTAATCAAAAACTTTATTTGAGGTACATTTCAGTTAAATTATAAATTAATCCTTCCTTGTGAACTTTCAAGCTGTTAAAAAGGGCAAATGGCTGCCGCTTCCTTTGAAACAATTCAAAAGCCTGCTTTTCGTCAGTATATGATTTCAGTATAACGGAATTGAAGGTTGAGTGTCTTTTTCGCACAGATTGTTATTTAATCACTATATATTAGCTTTCATTGCCCTTTTGATATATTTAAGCTCATAAACTTCTCATTGAATAGATTGAATTTACCATTATGTTGTTACTTTTTATGAATAGAATAAATCAATATCAGATACGTTGGTTTGGGCTGAATTGTTTATTTTAAGGGATGTTTAAACTTTACTGAAAGAAAATGGAATGTCTGCTGGACAATCCTCCACTTTGAAAACTCATCATTTGGTAGCACTTAGACATACAACCAGCCCCAACCAGCAAGTGCTATACATGTTATCCAGAGATACAAGGCTAATAAAATTTCCTAACATACTTTGAAATGTAGCGTATTTGCAGTATTCCAAATATATAACATTTAAATACTTGAAAGTTCTTTTGTTACTGTACTAGAAGCTTTAATTTAATTATTAGGGACGTATTCCAGAGTAAGACTAGTATTTTTTTTTCACTGAAAATATCAAGTCTGTGTTGAAAACATCTGTCTGATATCTTCTTTTATATATATATATGTATATA
>VYZM01022559.1:1729-15333 GCA_013398915.1 Dromas ardeola | reverse complement strand
TTTTTTTTTTTTTTCTCCCCTGCAATGGCTAGATCTTGCCCTCAGTACAGCTGTTGCCCCTATTGCTCATGGGAGGAGTGTATCCTTAACAGATGCTCCATATGTTGTGGCTTCTGTCATCAAGGTTGGAAAGACCAAAAGGAGGGACAGGAAAGCGACCCTCTGGCAGTTTTCCTGTTCTCCCTCCACCTTGCATCTGAGACTCGGGAGCTCTTCTGATTCTTCTTTGGGAAGGACTCCATAGCTCAGTCAAAAGATGTTCATGCTGAAAACTATTTTATTTTGATCACGAAATATTGTGATGGTTATAAATTATTGCTCCTCAGGAACAAAACTGTGGGATTATAAGAGATCTGTAAGCTCAATGCTCTGTGGTCTAGAGAGCACGTAGGATGCTAGGAATTATTAGAAAAGAAATAGAGAAGAAACGTGAGAAACTTTTTGATACCGCCATAAAACCATCACATATCTGCATTTTGAGTACTGAGTGACTTAAAAAGGATATGTTAAAACAGCAAAAGCTGTAGAGAAGGGCAACAAATGCAATCAAAGATATGGCAGTTGTCGTGATTGTGAACCGTATTCCCATGTTCATTCTACAAAAGGCCTTGAAACCATTTAAAGATATAATTTTTATGCTATTCCTTTTCTGATTAAAATCATCTTCTGTAAGTGATTTTATGATACATATAAATATTATGGTTATCAGTTTTCACAGTTAAAATGAGGCTTTTCTCTTTGGCAAGAGGAAGGCTATACATGCAAATTCAGATTCCTAATGCGTTTCCACTAACTCTGCCCTTATGTTCCAACAGAATTAGGAAAAACTGTGGTTTTCATATCTTCTTATTTATCTGTTTCTTATATATCTTCTGTTCTTTAATTTTCACTATATTTCTTGTTCCCTTATCTTTTCTGTTCTCTTTCTTTTTTTGTGGGTACATTTGCGGCTGATTTTTCTCTTTTATTTGTTTACTTTGCCTTAACTTTCTTCCGAATCCTTCAGTTTTCCTCTTTTTAGCTGGACCTGAATATACACATTGAATCCTCATTTTTCTCTCCTTCCATTTTCACTTCCTTTCCTCTTCTACTCCAGTTTTTATATTTTCCCCTTTCCTCCCTAATGTTACCATTTTTTTCTTACAATATCTCATCAACAAATGCCTCTCTTTCCCATGTACTTTCCTGTTTTATTCTCGGCATTTTGTACTTTAGTTCAGAAGCAGAGACTGAATGGCAATTTGGGCCTTGAACTTTTTCTTGATAGTGCAAAACTGGGCAAAAACTACCTTAAAATCGTGGGGGGCAGGGTATCTCCTAAATGACCTGTGGCATGAGGATGACTGAGAGAAAATAAATTCCTGTTTAGCAAATTTAACTTCTCCTAAAAATTCAGGCTCCATCCTTCCAGCTGGAAACAAGATAATATAATGGGTTGTTACAAGCTGTTAAAATTTGAGACCGAGGAGGGGGGAATAAGCTGAAGTTATTCTATGAATTGTTCTGTTCTTTGTGGGAGGCTGTTAAAATAAAGCAACAATATAAAAGATGAATTATATACAATTTAATGTAAAGCTGTTTGATGTCATTATGATATTTCTTCCTTGATTGTCTAACATTTGTGTACTTCTAAAAAGTTTTACATTTTTTGGTTCTTTCTGAACATTATGAAAATTGTACTGAGAGGATCTGCATAAAATTGACTGCAAAGAGCAATTAGTCCTTCATTAATATGCAAATTTGGTCCAGTGCAAATTCATCTATATATGAGGCTTAAATATGCAAGTCAGTCTTGCTGTGCGAGAAGCCCAGATGCTTTTATTTACTTTGAAATTGAGGGATTTGGTTAATGATGTTGTTGACAGGAAAACTTGAATAAATTTGATGATCACCATCTTTCATATTAGACGAGGCCCACAGAAAAAAATTACCAAGTAAAATACCAATTTTATTTGGTAATTTCCTATTACCAATCTAGTAATAAAATGTAAGATACAAAGTAATAGAGTTAGATTTCCTAATGTAGTTATCCTGAGACTTAAACTGTTCCCCAAAGATAGAACCATTTTTCTTAAACTTTGTTTTTTCCAGAGGGTAAAGACATCTACATAAGCTGTATGAATAACATACTGCCTAGGGATTTAATATTGAAAAGTTAGCTCTGTTGCTTCTTTCATTTGGAGAGAGTATATAGGCCTGGGAATTAAAAAGCAGGAGCTTTGGAAATGGTCGTCATCGTCATCTTCCATTAATTATCTGTGTAGTCTTCTCAAGATTTAGTGTTAAGACCTTTGCTCTGAACCTATGGAGCCAGACTGGCAGCTCTCTGAACCCATGGCCAATTATATTTGGATCACCTGAGCTAATTAATAAACATTTTCTTAAATATCTTTAAATCTTTACAGCTCTCAGTAACGCAACTTTCTTACTGCTATCACTCAGCACGGACTGGTTCAGGGAAGCAGGATTTTTTCTTACCAATAAATCTAAGATGTCACGTGTCTTGTCCCTTTCCTTCTCTCCTTCCCTCTGCCCCAGTGTGCTGTGGCTCTTGGCACATCCAGGATTTCTCTGGTTTTGCCCATTAATGCCACAGCAGCCGTCACTCAGTCATGAGTTTTGCTTTTGTTAGTCTTGTTTCACCTGCAAGGAGAGGGTGCCACACACTATTCCTCCTACTGTTTCTTCCATTTTCTTTCTCTCTAGTTCTCTCAGGCCTAAAGTTAGCTTTTGCTGAAGCAACCTGGTCTTTGACTTCAATCCTGCATGCTTTTTGCTGGACTAAATTTGGTCTTCCGTCTTGTCTGTGTGGGACATTGGCACTTTCAAAATAACAGAGAAATGTAGTTTAAATGGACTCAACTCTGTGACAATTTATACAGCTGTAGCTGTAACTACCCAAGGACAAGTTAATAGATTATGCCATTTGATTCCTCTGACTTCTTGGCACAGCTGTTTAGGATATAAATCCTCTCAGTGGTGAACAGTGAATTTCCAAATCCTTAATGTGCTGTACTAGGCAAAAAGTTTATAGAACAATGTTAAGGAAAGAAAAAAAATTAATGATACGCTAAAATTGATGTGCTGCTACATGGTGTAGTCTCGCAGGTGAATCCAAAAGCAGGAAAATAGAGACAGAATTGAGTATTTGGGGGGAACAGAGGAGTCGTCTGTTAGTCTCGTAAAGGCTCTGGTTATCCTTCACGGGAATCCGTCCTTTCTTACCATCAGAGTAGGGCATTGACAGCTGTCAGAAGGTGTAGTATACAGGGTATATTTGCAGCACTTAATAGTTTAGGAGGTGACAAATTGATTAAAAAGTGAAACTTCAAAAATGCATAATCTTCTGAAACTTAAATAGTCTTTGCCTTTGAGGACACATAGTTGTGGGACAGTTTCTAGTATCGTTCAGTACCATCCACAGCAATCTTGGCTTTCTGATCTAGCTCCCAAAAGAAGGTAAATATTAATTTTCAAATACAAAAGCAGTAGGCAACTCAGCGCAACCTGAGGTTGTCTCCTGTCAACTATATAATCTTTATATTCTAGATTAATAAACACTTCAGCCTTGGAGTTTATTAGTCCAAAATATACTTATTACCTCATAAATTCAAACCCCCTCCAGTCTGTAGTACTGTGCATGCTATCTTTGGGGATGTATTAATAATGACATTATCTTGTGAAACAGTAATTACATACTTTGTGCATTCTTTTCCATACTTTTTTTTTCCAGAGTCTATGTGATGAGTGGGGCACACAGTGCTCCATTGTTTTCAGCTCCTCCAAACTCTGTAAGTATCCAAGGATAAGCAGATGTTTTTTTTCCCTCTTAGTAAAGGAGGGAAAAAAGTTTGTGCATTTTTGTACTTGGGAAAAGGAAGGACCAATACTACTAGGCTAGGAACAGTTATGAAACATGATTGTGCAAGTAATTTTAGCTCATCTTTTCTCCTCACTCTTTGAAGAGATTACTCACAGGAATAAAACCTACTTAGGGGATCTTTTTTTGTAAGGCAGTTCTTGCAGCAGTTGCCAAAAAGTGAAGACGACCACTTTATTTGCAAGAGAATATTCATTTGTGGGACTTCACTGGTGGTGTAGATTTGAAAAAAGGAAAATAGTCTTAAAGCCTTCCTCAGGAGAGAGAATGACTTACAATTTTTTTTCAGCAGTAAGTGTACTTAATATATTCTAATTTATATATGTATTGGTTTTATCTGTGCTTGTACTTTATCAAGGTTGTCCTCCCATCTTCTTGTAATACACTAGATGATTGTGTATTGACAAGATTTCTTTTGCTCTTTTTTTTGCTTACTACAGAATAAGGTATTCTGAATCCTGGCTAGCGTGCATTTCCCCTACAATGAAAGAGGCACAAAGGCAAAACAGTTTGCACATACCTTCCCTGTATTTTTAAGTAGTTTATCTCTCTAGTTCAAGTACATCTGTTGAGCAATAATATGAGCGTGTGATTCTTGTTGGCATAGGCTCCTGCTCTACCTGACAGAAGTGGGGTTTTATTCTCTGTTGTACTTCCAGATGCTGTAACCCAGGACTGTGTTTTTGGGATCCATGTGTCAGTGGAATGTCCTGCGCTATGGCTGCCATGTTGTCTTGTCATTTGTACGGCCTTCTGGTTGTTTCACTGCGGGTACTGTGGCTATGCAGGTATCTGCATTCGGAGGAAGAGCACTTTCCATCAGTTTCTTCACTGAATCTTTTAGGTCTTTCCAGCACAAGAAGAGTTCTGCTTTCTCCCTACTTTTCTGCTCTACAAGGTCTGCAGCCTTATTGGAATTACATTGCAAAGTTACACTTTTGTGAAACATGCCAATATTCAGACCATATCCAGTACTTGACAAACATCAATCAATCAATCTTCCAGAAAGTTGTTTATTTAAAGACCTTTTTTTGACTAAGCATGCTGGAACTTTTGACGTATGGACAAATAGAACCCAGTTTTATACTGATCACATCATAGAATTCTTTTTCTATTTTTTTTATTATGATACTAAGTAGTGGTCATTCACTTCATACAAAGGGATTTGCTTCAACTTCCAGCTGGAACTCCATCTCCACTCCTACATTGCAGTTGCAACTTAATGCTTTACTTGCATTTTGCAGTCATTCTGGGGCCAGGTTTTCAAGTCTTCCACATTTGGACACTTTTCTATTTCACAGTAGAATCCTGCAAGATTTCTGCGAACAGAAAGGCCCGTTGTGTTTGAGAGCAGATAGCATTTCTGGTACCTAATGCCTTCTAAACCTGGTTGGTTTTCAGTATCTAAGTAATAAGAGTGACTCGAAGCTTTAGCTTCCTGAGCATATGAAAGCTTAGGACTTCAGAGGAACAATTGACATCTTATTAAGCCATTGTTACAGTACTTTCCCTTCTGACCTAGTGATGGGTAGTCAGTCCTTTCTGAGACAAATATGAGTGAATTAGCCAACAAAGACAACAACATAAGCACAGTTATAACTTTCTGGCTTGTTATGGTAAAGTTTTACTTTCCCACTCTGCTGTATATATGACTTCCAGGAGGCTGTAAAACAAGTCACAAAAGATATTCTGATTTCTGTGTTTCCAATACGTACCAATAAGACACTGTTTGCTTTATCCAGTAATTTTCATATGCAAGCAATCACAGTGATTTAAATGGGACTGTTTACGTGGATGAGCATTATTCGTTGAAAATAAAGAATGCATGACAAGCTTCTGTATTTTTGTGAATAGATTTTTGTAAACTACAAAATAAAATGTAATTACTGTATGACACACATATATTAGAAAATCTCAAATGACTTTATCAGCCTAACGTAAAAGAATTTACCTTTTGGAGATTGAACAGTCTTGTGCTCGTTGTCTTAGTAAAAATGGTGTCTGATACCACTTGTCCAGATGGAACAAAACGTTTTTCCTGTTGTATTAAATAGCAAACATCTGCAAAGAATAATTATATTTATGAGATATTGCTCAAACATATATTTTATTTTTTTTTTATTGCTCAGGATTTCTTACTGATTTGTCAAAACATGCTGATTTCAGAACTTTGGGCAGTCTAATGTTTCTTGTGGCTGTTGATGAAAAAGGCAGTCTTTTTTTGTGTCCACAAAACAGCAGAATGGTTCAAGGTTGTGTCTTGCCTACGCTGTCACACTAAATTGTTCCTCATCGTTGTCTAATCTGCAAACTGTAAAATTAGACACCTTTCTAACTTTTTTTTTCCCTGATGTGAATAAATTCACTATCGAATACTTACAGAAAGAGATGCTTGTTGTCAAGCAATTATATTAGATGAAACATACAGAAGGGTAATATTACAGTCTGAAATTATTTTAGCTAATTTACAGGCATGAAATCTGAAGATGAATTCTGGGAATTTAGGGAAGGGAAAAGACAGGTTTTTTTTGTTTTCTTAATTTTTTTTTTCGTTCTTGTCCTCTGTATTTTGCAGTAATTTTTTTGAGTCTGTAAGTTCTCAGCTTATGAAAAACATTATGGCTGAAGGTATAAAGAAGACGACATTAAAGCTTTTGCCCACTTATGGCAATTACTCTGGAGACAAACACAACTCAGAAGACAAATGTTATAAGCTACCTGTAAGTTCTGGTTCACAAAACAGATAAAGAGACAGAGATACTTCTAGACTTGCAAATGAAATTTATTCTCAATGTAATGGTTGAGCTCATTATCTGCTGCTCTTTTTAAATGTAAAGTAAGGAGTGAAATGCCCATATATTCTATATACAACAGCTGACATGTTTTCTGCATTCCTGTATTTGCCTAAAAAGTCACAGATAATCAACTTAATTTGATGTGCAAAATATAATGCATGGATGAATTCTGATACGTATCCCTTGCCATGTCTGTGCTGTTATGAGAGATCAAAACTTCCAGAAAAGAAACAGCGATGAAAATTTTCCTGATAATTTTCTCATCAGTTTTTCTCCAAGGACATATCTGTAGGTGGATTCTACAGACAGTATTTGGTTTTTTCCTCCCTGAATGGCTGGTTCTGCATGTGTCAGTTATTTTCTCATGGTCTTTCTTGCAGTATTAGAAATCAAACCTGTCTTACCACTTCCAATGTTCAGTCCCTATAATCTTAACTAGGAAAAGCTAACCTGAAACATTTACTTTTCAGACTTTTTTTATTATTTAAATGTATGTTTAAAATAATTTTTACAAATCCCTACATGTATTACAAATAACTCCCCATGTTATTACTGTTGTGAAGCAGAATAGGCAGGAACCAGCAGAAGAGACAGATGTGATTGTGACAGAGGTTAGTGTTTTATAAGTAATAGCCTGGTTGTAATGAGACTTATGGTCTTAATTAACAACTCTTAGAATGTTTTTAACACAACTGAAGTAAATAAGTTTAAAATCTAATTTACTTGTCCTAACTGTATCAGTTTACTTTTTGCCTTGCTTATTTTGGATGCTAAAACCCCAATTTTTTCTTATTTTTACAGAATTTCTCACGGAATAGAGTATCTATAGTTCCAGCAAAAAGGGAACTTTGTTTGGGTAAAAAATATGAGTGATAATCCTGATTGGGTGGGAAAAAAATGAGTCTGTGAGGTTAGATTTGGTTCTGTATTAGTTTATTCCTTTCTCGGAAATGCGTACTTTTGCCATAATGTCTATCATCATTATGTAGCCTGACAAAATTTGGTCATAGTATTTCGTATAGTTGGTGTATCCTTTTGCTAGACCAAAACAGCTGGATATTTTCTGTCATAATGTGACCAATCCACCTCTGTTGTTGTCATTTTAATTGCTGTGGCTGTTTTTTTAAGTCCTCTACAGAAGGTCTTTGTAGTGACAAGCGAACAGTTTACGCTTCATAAGCAAACATAAAGAATGCTGCTGCTAATTGGAGAGGGAGTAATGCAGTTATGATTCCATCAACATTTAAGTTACATTGTTAAAGGACACATTTTGGTTCTGTTTATGTTGCCACATAAAATTTTACTCAGGGTGAATTTGGTGGGGAAGATTTTATAACAGAAAAGACTAATTCTAGGATTAGGGGGAAGGGAAGGAGAGAGAGAAGTTAAATTTTTCTAACCCACATATACTGTATTAAAGATCAGCATTTTATTACTCTCTTTGTTTATTATAGCTCTTAATTGCTGACTTGTGGAATAGCTTGTCTATGAAAATGGAAAGACTGTCACAGCCTCAAAAAAAGCTCACTTTACCCTGCCCTGAAGAACTGTGGCCACAATGTTTCATGTTGAAGAGGGGTCTCCGAAAGTCACCAGTTTCCCAAAGGAAGGAGGTTATTATTCAGTAATTTCGTCTTTTGGGTTTTTTCCCTAGATATTCTGCATGTTGCATCTGTTGACCTCCCAGCTTCTAAAAGTCTGAAGGACCTTGTTTTAAACCTTCCTTTTTCCATAAATTACATTTCCATGGAATACTTGGCTATGAATTAATAGTTTTACAGTTACTTGCCCAAAGTTGTTTCTTCTGAATGCTATTTTTTTTTTCCTGCTTACGTCTCTCTTCTCAGGTGATAAAATGTCTGGAGCCTCATCCTGAATAGTCTTGGGAGGGCCAAAGGTGCTTCCTTTTCCAGTTTACTGGTTAGCTTGTCGGGTTGTAGAAGATACAATTTTTTAGCATCTGAACAGGGAAATCACAGCTATTTACATGAGAAGAATCACAGAGATGACAGGGCTTCCCCCCCAAAAACACTCTCTGTGTAATTGCCGAAGACATTCCAAGCCACTCTAACGAAGTGTACTGTCTGCCAGTCATTATGCTCTTCTTGGAAGACCATCTGTTGCACTTCAAATACGTAAAGGTCTGCTATCATTTATTGCACCAAACAAATCAGTTTCTTTGTCTGACATGCTGTAACTCCTGAATGTGGACTAAAGGTAGTTTCAGTTGCAAAGTGCAGGAGGTTCTCTGTTGTTGCACTATAAATGAAAGGTACTCATTCATCTCACCTTTCAGAAGACAAACATACTGATTAAACTAATTCCAGTGCTTTTGAATAATTTCAATTTATTTGGCAACAAATTGTTAACTACAACAGCGAAAATCTGAAATATATTTTCTCTTAACTCAGCCAGAAGCACATTGCAAGATTTTTGCTTCTGGTGAATGAACCTTTCCATTGTAGTGGCATTCAGCTTTGATAAATACTGACATTTGAATTAAAATTATCTTATTTTAACTAAATTATTTAGTTAACTTATTTTTATCTGAAACTAGTAATTCAAAGAAACTTTCAGTGGTAAAAGATAGTGTCAGCCACTAGAAATGCTAGAACCTTTCTTCTGATAAGCAGGTGTCCTTTACAAGGATGTAATACTTGGTTGTACGAGTTTTATTCCTATGAGTTAACTAGGATCCTTTCCATGAGTAAAAGGTGCGAGATCAGGCATTAAACGATGATTTGTTTTGTTTTTCCTGCTGCAGATTTAAAGAGTGTGTACAGTCATTCATCTCAGATTGGAGAAAATAAGCGTTGTATTTTCACAGTAGAGAAGTTCTGTTCAGAGATTTCCAACCAGAGAAATACATAAAAATTTCTGTCTGGTTAGGGAGTGGTCCTATCTTTTTCTCTTTCCCTTCTCCTTACTGCATAGCAGCTAATGTTCTGGTCAGAAGTAATAATATGTTAGATCTTGAATGTCAGTAGCCCCAGAAATTCTGACAAGACTATTCATGTGCATTCATACGTCTTAACCAAAGCTGACACTAAAGAGAGCAAGAATTCTCATATTCCTCTTTTTATTGCTGTGCATAAAACTCAAATCTTCTCCTGGAGACCTCTGCTAAAAATGACATATACACCATTTGAAAAAAGCATTTTTGCAAAATCTAAACAAAGGAGTCGAACATCAATATGGCACAGAGCAGTCTCCTGTGAAAACTCTCAGTGCAAATCTAAATTATGTTTTACACCACAATTATGGACACCTTACAAATGCTGTAAGATAAATACTAATGGGAAATAAACAGTCCCCCTAATCTTATCTCCCATGGGGGCTTTGCTATTGTAATTTTTAATTAAAAAGTAAGCGGTCTTCTAATTTCTTGAAACTATATGGCATGCCCTTATAGGAATACTTGGATTCCAGTAACTTGAGCTAGTTGTTTTCCGTGTTTACTTACGCACTGTGTAAATACTCTGCTGTACTTCTTAGTCTGGACATACTGATATACATACTTGTAGTATGGTGTACGGTACACGTCTGGGTAACTTCGTGGTGATCTGATCATATTGTTAAAGCCGGCTAGACATTTCTTTACAGCAATGATATTTTTAATCTTCTTTTTAAAATGGTTTGGTAGTAGTGACTAATGCAGACTAGGTGGCTCTGGGCATCTAGCCATTTTTAGGTAGTTTAATTTGTTAAAAATTATCTTTCTTCCCACCCAAATCCCCTTGAAACCATTTGGAGAAGAGAACTGTTGAACAGTTGCCAATAATAAGTCCTGCTGAGACCTCTGTATCCTCCCGATAGAACTGTCGGTGCCAACTGGAGACTGACTGGCATGAGTTTGAACTCTATACTGCTTGATATATTTGCTTCACATGGACCAATTACAGTAATTACCACCTCTGTAGCTGAAGTTTAAGCATTCAGTCTGCACTTCATACCTCAGGTTGTTGGCAGTATGTTCCTATAATCTCAATTTTCTTTGAACTAATTAAGTAGAAAATAAATACTTCGAAAAATTAGGAGAGAGTCTGAATGGAAATCAAATGCTAAATAATGTCATTTTTCATGTTGCTATTGTTCTTGAGCTGCATTTCTTCCTTTTTAGTCTTTACTTCTAAAAGGTGGCATCTTCTTTTAAGTTCCTCTGCAGAGATTCACTTGGAGATGCTGTAGTCCATTGACTTTTTATATTCAATAGTGGAGTATCTTTTAATGTGAATGAAAAAGCAATATAAGGTCCTGCCTTTTGTTTTGATGCTTTTCAAAATATCATTATTCCTTTGAAAATAAATACTTTTGACTAGAGGGGAAAATTGTCTATCCCTTACTACTTTTGGCTCGATGTTGCAATGTGAGAGTGTAAGGAGATAATACCAGGACGAGTGACTCGCGTTAACTGCCCAGTTCCCAACAATTCCTCTGGTTTAAATCTGATGCAACGGGGATCATCTCATCCCCGCCCCCACTACCGTTTTCTTTCCAAAAGACTAGTTAATATTTAAATTGGATCAGTAGCATTTTTTTTAAACTGGTGAAGTTTATATTACACAAAGATGAACCTAAGATCGAGCAGAAACTTATTTGACTGTATCTTTCCTAATATGAATGCACTGCACAGTGTAGATACTAACATTTATATTAAAATTTCTTCATGCAGTTTTCCTCCAGGGAGAGGAAGAGGGAAGGAAAAGGCTACATGTGACAGATGCTAATTATGCAGCTTAATGCACTTCTGGAAGTTGCAGAGAACAGAACTATGTAAGAACCTATCTGAAAAATAGAACGCATATTTTCAATAGCATTTTTTCCTTTTTTTTTTTTTTTAATCTGCCTCCTCCCCATTTTTTAAGGAGGCTTTATTTCCCAAATAGCAGGGCCAGTACGCAAAGGGCAAGTGATGTCTCAGCTCTAAAATTTGCCAACCATGAATATGACCATGTTACCCTGTGTGTCTTACTGTCATTTAGTGCTTACAGGTAACTGGGAAAGCTGGTGGCTTGTAGGTTCTGGAATTCAGATACAACGTGGGAAGGGAAGGACTTTTAAAATAAAATCTCTAGTTGATGTGTTAGTCTTCTCTCCTCTTTTGTCAATATTTTATTAATTCTTCATTTGTGTTTACTGGAAAAATTATGTTCTGCACTTGACTGTGCTGGGATCCTGTATGAGTATTTATTGTGATTAATGTGTAGGTATTAACGAACCAGATCTCAAAATGCATTTTACAAATAAGTAAACTGAGAGACAGAAGCTGGGTTCCTCAGAACTGTGAAATGAATCAATGCCAAACCCAGCGTTAGACACTGGATTAATCCTCTCTCCCAGGCGCTGAGCTCTGCTGTTGCAGGCAAAAGAAATGGAGCCTCAGCTTGTGAAAATTTGGTGTCATCTTGCAATCGATGGGGAAAAGCAAGAGTACATCAAGCCCACACTAAGTCATCGTACTGGATTTCCAGCCCCCCTACCAAATCCCAGTTTTACCAAAGGATACTTTTTCCTCTTAGAGGGAAAACCATACCCGGTCTTGTCTGCTAATGCCGAGTGCTGCTTTCTTTTATTTCCTTCAAAGCATTGCATTTCTCCTTCGGGACTTAATAACATCTCTCTGCGCAGTGAGGTAATCACTCTAACGACCCAAGCGGCGCGCTGGACCTTTGGAGGTCCTTGGGGTGTCGCTGGGTGCCCCGGCAGCATGGAGGAACGGGTTCCCGGTGCCGGCACAGAGTGAGTCCCCCTCGTGCCGTGGTCCTCGTCTGCAGCCACCGCGGAGAAAACCATCTGTTCCACTTGGAAAGGGGTTTGGTTCTGCACGCCCTCCCCCCGCATCCCGGCACCCTCCCCAGCTGCCGTGTTCGGATGAGCACCGAGGGAATGAATCTCCTGCGTTAAAAATACTCTGCTTCTATTTAGATAAAAAGAAGACTCTTGCTTGCCTACACCGACGTACAAAAATAGTGTTAGTGTGAGTAAATCTTCAAAGTTTCTCTTGGGGAAAATATCTGGTCTTGCTTTTTTTTTTTTTAACTTATCATGTAAATTTATTTATAGAGTGTCCTTCTTTCCTCCTACTCTATCAAGACATTTGCAGAAGGTTGCCACTCGTCTTGTTCCTGACTCCTGAAATAATTTGCAGGGCCTTTGAAACATCATCATGTTGCATAGTTGTGATGCAATGTGCTGCTGTTGCATGAACGGATCATATTTTAATGCGAATGCCATGTTAGCTGAGACATTCGGGTCTTTCTTTTACTTTAGGCACTTTACAGTGGTTTGTATTCTCACTTTAACTCCGCAGTCAAAAAATTCTGCATATAGTAACTTAAAATTTTGCATTCTACATGCAAACCATTGCATAGAAAATTAATACGTAATATGAGAGAGTTAACAAGGTGCATATACTTTCCAAATAACTCTTAAAAATAGCTTGCACTGTCACTCTAGCATCTTAATTCTGAATAATCTCCAAGTAAGTCCTCCTGCAAATCTGTGCATGTAGTAACAGAAACCACCTACTCCATCCTTGCAAACTGCACAATATGTATCTGTGCGTGGAAAAAAATGCGATTTTGGAGTACAGTTCTGCTCTAGCAGATATGATGTCGGTGGGACTAATTAAATATTAATGCAAGCTTTACCAATACTTGCATATTTTTTTATAAAGGTGAACTTGCTCCACAGTGTGAAGCGCCAGCCCAGTATTTGAGGGCAGATCCTGGGAAACCTCTGCCGATTTGTAGCAGAGGAGAGCCAGGGAGAGTGTTTTCTTTGCCGGTGGGACAGTCTGTGCCCGGACTTTGGCCCCTAGCTCATGGTACAGCCCCGAGGTGATGCCCGCAACGGGGTGGGAGCCACGACGGGAGGGACATGGGGACATCGGTGGGGCACCGCTAGCCCCGGGGAGGCGGGACTCGAAC
>VYZM01022555.1:32052-66610 GCA_013398915.1 Dromas ardeola | reverse complement strand
AATGCTTTTCAGAAGTCCAGGTAAATACATAGTTTATCTCATTGCTCTCACATTTAAAGTTAGGCACATTTCTGAATACCTAATAACTAGGGCACATGAAAACCGCTTCCTTGTATATTTTAATTTTTAAACCATTTGTTTTAGTTCTACGGAAAGCTCATAATCAAGATAGAACCCAGTTGCAGTTCCACATTATTCAACATTAATATGATCTCTTTCCCATTAATATCAAAGGTAACCTACCAAGTGACTCTTTGGGAATAATATAACTTTTTTTCCTAATGAACATGAGATGAACATAAATATAATTTCAGTGTCAACTAAAATTAATAGAAGAGATGTATTCTAAATAAATATGTCAAATTAATTCAGAATATTTTTTTTTCTTTTCATTATGCCTGTATGGTTGCCTAAATACATATTTTATGCATTCAAAAAACTACTAATCATCTCACTTTATTTTGAAGAGATTCATGTTAAGGAATCTATTTTCATTCAGCCCGTAATAAGTACCATTAGAGTTTATGGGAATTGTATGTACACATACAGAAAATTACTTAATATTTTCCTAGTTTTGATCTGTTCAAGTGTTGGCCAAGAAGCATCGAAAACTTTGTGAAAATTTATTCAGTGAAATCACAGAATAAAACATGTGTGTAAGATTTGCTGTCACTAGAAGAAGCAGTATATTATATTGGAGTATAAATACGCGTCAGTAATTAATCTTATACCCTTACTAAAATAATCTCACTTTCAAGTTTATGAAATGTTGTAAATTCCTCATTTAACAAACAGTGTTAAATTTTCCCCATCTTTAAAGAATACAGCAGTGTTAATGCTTATTGTGATGTACTGAGGGTTTAACTCTACATACTTAAAAATGTATTTCTTCATAACCTATGGGATTTTAATTTATTTTTTTTTAAACCCTGGATGAGAAATAAGACAAGTTCTCCTACAGGTTATCTTAGATGTTAAAATCCTATTGTGATACAGTGAACTGTAGTCTTCAGAGATATTCCATTCCTCTGAAAATAATTTAATATAAACAATATTTAATAACTTCTTTTTTTTTCCCCATAAAAGCATTTAGAAGACTTACAATTTTGGTGGAGCTGGAAACCAAAAAATGAACTGAAAAAAACCTATAGAATCAATCTGTAAGTGTACTTACTGGCAAAATTTTCCTAATCCTTGTTATATTTGCCTCATGCTCCAGTCCCTACTACCCAGTGATGGGATCCAGTCTGATGATTTTGAGAAAAGAAAAAGCAGGTTTGAATAACTGCTGTGAAATAAATTTTTGATCTCGGGAATACTGAAAATACTGCCAAAAATAATACATTACTTCTAAATTTTCTTAAAAACAAAACAAAAAAAAACAAAACAAAACAAACTGTTTGGTGGAAGTGGTACTTACAAAGACCCAGGTATCCAGGATTTTTATGAAAATAATAATAGATTCCTGGCCATTAGAGTAATAATAATAATGAAACTTGCATATTTCATTTGGTTGATATATTTGCCTCAGTCCCCTTTAAACTCATATTGTCTTTACCAAAGTAAGAACTTTTCATCTGATACCTTATTTTTCAGTTCAGCTTTTTAGTTCACCTTTTAATTATCTTTGTGTTTTCTTTTTTTCTTTAACAGTTTGTGTCTGGATGCTCAGAGCAACACAATACTATTTCTTAATGGTAAAATTGCCATTGCTATCGTATTAGAACTTCTAATAATGATTAAACTGATTAACCATACCTGCCTTGACCAGCTCAGTTTGCTCTCTGTACCTCTCATTTTGCAAACTCCAAATATGCAAGACATCTGACAACAACAACAACAAAAATATGTGACAAACAAGGTAACTGTATTAGTTGATATTGTTTTAATAGAAATGGTTTACAACTACTAGCATAAATAGCATTTTTTATTAAATGCAGCAAAGCGATGTGAGCTTAATTGTAAATGCATAAAATCCTATTCCATAAGGAAATGTCTATATCAAAGTAGGTATCTTTTTTTCCATGAATCTAGGATTCTGATATTAAAAACATACAAACTTAGAAAGTGTCAGCAATGTGTAGGAAGGTTGTAAGTATGGATCTAAACCAAACATCGTTCAAAAGGCTTGTCTTCTCTATGCCAGAGTTGAGTTTGCAGTATTTGGTATTTGTTTCTTCCTTTAAGGTGGTAGGAAGGAAAAGAGTGAGGCTACTTTTTTTTCTGGGAAAAGGTGAATGAATTAGTGGATGAATGTGGAATATTCACTTATACATAAAAATCATCTTAACTTGGAAAAAGTTTAATAACTGCATCAGTGATAGCCCACACATTGAGGAAGTATTTATCCACAACAGCTCCTTGGTAATGTACTGAAAGCTTCCTCTATAAGAAATGCACCTTCACTTTTTTGAATGTCAGAAAAGCAGAAAACTAAAGGCCTGAACTTTTCACCAGCCCTGTTTCCTCTCTGAAGTTTTCAGCTTTTTCATGCACTCAAATGTCCTTCACATCTCTAAGATTGGAAGATGAATGTTGCCCACTGCTCCCTTGGCACCCTTTCCTACCCCTGCGTGTTTATGATCTAAGGGATCTTACGTTTTACTGGGACTTTTTAAAAGCTTCATCAGTCTACATTTGTTATTGCAGTTGAACTCTCTGTCTTTCTGTTGGTGCTGTACGGAACTGTCTGTTCCACCTGTCCCAGAAGAAATTTTAATAGTTGACCCTTCGGACATGTATGTGACTTTAGAAGCATTTTTGGTTTTGTTTCCGTAGTAGGTCTGTAGCTTTCAGCCTCATGTGACAACACCAAAAAGACGTCAGTTGGTTATAATTAATGTTTCTTTATCTAGGCCATCAGAGTATAAAATCTAACTTCAGTGGTAATTAATTGACACTTAAGCAAATATTCAACAACTCCCTAGTTAGTCTCACAAAGGCATCAGCTTTGCCTGTAATTATCAGAGCCAGGCTTACTCCACTCTAAGAAATTTGGGAAACATAGCTCGTGTATTTCACTATGGTTTTAATTCAAGTAATAATTTTGGACAACAAGTTCACCATGAGGCAACCATGTGCCCTTGTGGCCAAGAAGGCCAATGGCATCCTGGGGTAGATTAAAAAGAGCGTGGCCAGCAGGTCGAGGAAGGTCATCCTCCCCCCCTACTCTGCCTTGGTGAGGCCACATCTGGAGTACTGTGTCCAGTTCTGGGCTCCCCAGCTCAAGAAGGACAGGGAACTCCTGGAAAGAGTCCAGCGGAGGGCTACAAAGATGATCAAGGGACTGGAGCACCTCTCTTATGAGGAAAGGCTGAGAGACCTGGGTCTGTTTAGCCTGGAGAACACTGAGAGGGGATCTTATCAGTGCTTCTAAATATCTAAAGGGCAGTTGTCAAGAGGCTCAAGCTCTTCTCAGTGGTGCCTGGTGACAGGACAAGAGGCAGCAGACACAATCTGGAACACAGGAAGTTCCATCTCAACATGAAGAAAAACTTTTCTACTTTGAGGGTGCCAGACCACTAGAACAGGCTGCCCAGAGAGTGTGTGGAGTCTTCTTCTCTGAAGATATTCAAAACCCACCTGGACGCATTTCTGTGCAGCCTGCTCTAGGTGAACCTGCTTTGGCAGGGGGGTTTGACTAGATGATCTCCAAAGGTCCCTTCCAACCCCTACAATTCTGTGATGCTGTAGCACAGAGAAGAATTTCAAAGGAATGGATAACTTTATTGGTTTTGATTTTAAATTATCATTGGTAGCTCATGCTTTATAACTAGATTCGACTCCAATGTTCTAACAGTCTCTACTAAAGGCCTAAAAACATCATCATTTTTAAAAAATGTGACTCAAATGGTTAGTATTAAAAACATAGTTTCAATATATTCTAACTGATTCTTAGGAGACATCAGGGAAATAATCACCATAGCTATTATTCAGGCGTCATTACATTATGCAAAAATATACAGTTGTTATTTTTATTCATAGGACAAGATGTAGGGTTTTTGTTTGGTATTGCTTTTTTTTTTTGTCATGAAGATTTTGAACAGAAAACAGAATTGTATTAATGTTAATTAATTTACTAGCTGTAGTAGTGTTGAACTCAGTTTTTGCTGTTACTAGCAGAAGGCCACAGGCTGTGGGCTGCCGTGCCCGTGCAGGTCCCAGGGGTGGCTGGGCTGCCCTTGGCCTGAGCAGGGCCTGAGCTGGGTTTACCAGGTGCCCCGTGGCCAAGTGGCCATTGCCCAGCCTGTCTGAGCTCCAGCTCTGTGAGTGCCGTTGGGGAAGGGGCTGATAGCCCCGGGCAGTCCCTGCTGGACAAACGGCCCCTGGGATATTTGGGGGGATGCAGGGGGGCAGCTTTCACCCCTTCCCAGGGAGCAGGGGGAAGGGAGAAGACTGGGGTAAGAAAGTACGTAAAAATTGTCAAGTGTAGGATGCAGAGGGACATTGGCAGGGTGAGCATAAACCTAGGGAAAATGGGTAGATACTAGGATGGGCTTTTTTATTAAAATAATTTAACTTGTTAAAATAATTTAAAAAAATATTAATTTAATAATTTAATAAAATAATTTAACAATATAATAATTAAAATAATTTAACCTTCCTATATATTATCATATCAACTGTTAGACTGTTAAAACATGGATTTGACTCTGCTTTTTACAAGATGCTGTGCATAAAAGATGTTATGTGTACTTCACTAGGTAGTGCTTTCAGGAAAATGTAGAATTTCTCTGTTGCTTATAGTAAGACTCTGTTAGAATGTGGTAAATAAATAGTTACAGTGGCACAGGTGCATTGAGAGACACTGAAGAGTCTGCCAAATGTCATTTACGGAATGTTCGAATTAAAACAAATTTGTACAGCAAAGGGAGGCAATATAGATTATGTGATGACAGCATTAAGAAAAGTCACAAACACCTCTGTGGAAAACAGCATCCTTCACTTTTGAACAAACTTATTTCTGGTTGTAAGCTTGATTTTTAACCAGGCAGTAAGGATTCAATTGCCATAATGTGGCTATTGAGTGTCATTTGAGATTCGATAATGTACAGTGCCTGGTGTCCACTGGCTGGTACAGAAAAGCCCAGGTCTGCCACAAGCACCTGTTGTGTGGAGACCTTGAAACCCTGGCCCAGCTCAGACAGTACCTGTTCTGGTTTGGTAGCTGATCCCCAGAGTGTAGATTAGGGTAACCAAAACCTCCCTTAGTTTAGTAGTAAATAAATAGTAAATGAACATTCCTGAGGACCTCAGGGAAAAGTCTTACTGGACACATTTTTTCTCAGTAACAGTTAGAGTCATGTTCTATTAAAAAATTCTTGATTATAAATAATTCTCTTTCATTCCAATTAGCCTGTCTCTGGAGAGGATAGAAACATCTTAAGGGGGACGAGATTGGGCTGAGAAAGTATATTCAAAACAGAAACGATTAAATGAGTGCTGTCTTTCAATGTTTTTTTACCATACTGGCCACTGTGCTAACTGAGCACTTCACATAATTAAATATTCCAGTACCTCTGGTAGGCAGCCAAACTATTCTTCATAAATTTGCTATGACTCAGGGGCATCCAATGAGGCTTATGGCACGAGAAAGCGCGGATGATTGTTTTTTCCAGCTGTGTGACCACACAGTATATTAATACTAATGAAGTCTCCCAGATTCATCCTGCTGATACAAATCCAGAGGGATACAATGCCTTATTTAAGTGTGACACCAGTATGAGTTTCAGTATTTAGTAATATCAGAACTTGAGTCAATCCCACATGCCCTTCCTAGTAGTCACAATTACAACGAAGAAGGTGAAGAAGGTTTTCTTTCATTTTAAATGCTTTTGTAAAATGCTTTCTTTTTTTTTATTATTTATAAAGAACTATTTAAAAATTTTGAAAAAGTAGTTCATCCCCTATATAAACGCACATTTTAGTGAATTAATAGGAACATCTAGTTATCATGAAGCATATGTAGAACCACCTTACTTTCTAAATCTGTTTATCCTCTAGTATTGGCTTCTTTAGTATCCTGTGCTGATTCTTCATTAAAAGCTGCGGGTTCCAATAGGGAGAATATTTGACTTAATTTGCTAATTTTATTAGGTTATAAAATGGTTTTGGTACATGTCTTTGGTGTTTTTTTCACAGGTATTGAAGATACTTAAGTCTTATACAAACTTAGTAGATTATTATAAAGTCAGTTAATATCTCAGTCAAGCTTGGGACAGGACAAAATGAGTGGGGGGTGGGGGGGAAGAAATCTTGCACTACACTTTCCTTGCTTCAAAAATATGTACAACTGAGATTTACATTTTAAAATAAGGTCATGCTTGGCCATACATAACCATGAAATTTGACATCAAGCTTTCCCATATATATGCACAAAAATATGAGAATTTGGTTTTCCTTTTTTTTTTTTCAAAGAAAACTATCCAAGCTTTGAAGTATAAAAAAATCCCATTTAGCATGGAGAGATGAAAGTATCTATGAATAAGTACACAGAACTTGTAAATCCGACATTTGGAATAAAAATACAATTCACTGTCTTGGCATAAATCAATCAGTGTGCAAGACTTTCCTGGGGGTAAGGAGGGAGGAGCGGAGAAAGAACTTAGATAGGTTAAAGAAATTTGCTGGTTTTAAAAATGAGTTAGCAATAAAACAGCATTGAGGATGAAGGAAAACGATGTTAAGCCATCTGATGGCAGGCAGAACCTTCTGTTAATATTCACTCATATTTAAAACAAACTGTCAGTCAAGACATCTGCAGAAAGCATACATTCCATTGTCACTGAGGAGATTTGGTGTTTCGGTCCCAGAGGATCCTTTTCCTATATCCTTACTTACTGCAGTTTGCATTCTTGTTTGAAGTTTATTTGAACAACAGAAGCTGTGGATTTTTTCCTTTGTCCTCCTGATTTTTCTGTTTATATAGATCCAGATTGGAGGATTGTTTGAAAATAATGGAGGAACTGTCTATTTGTCTTGCAGTCAGTGTCTGGTTTGTACTAGCTCTATGCCCTTAGGTCATATCTCTTTTTTCTAGCAGCTATGCTTTTGTGGAGTTCTTTACTTACCAATAGAAATGATCAGAAAACAAATACATTTTCAGTCATGACACACTTTTTTTTCTTTCCTTTCGAAATATTTATGTGAACAGAAATTTCTTGTAAATATATTTATAACCTTTATTACAGGAAGGTTTAATATTTACATAACACCAAAAGTCACTTTGGGGATAAGATTACTAGTGTTACAATTTTTATTTTTAGAATTTTTTTTTTTATATAGATAACTGGCTCTGAATATGCTGAAGTTTATTTATTCTGGCAGAATTACTTTGGTATAGGCATTTCTAACAATTTACTTCTTTGAAAACACAAATTAGTCTTAATGTGTTGTTATGGACACTGTCTGCACACTTATATTTGGTTACTACCTTAACATTTTGCTAAAGGTTTGCACTGTGTGATGTTGAAGGACGTTAAGGTCTTATTAGAGATAACTAACATCTTAGCAATAAAGGCAAGCTAAATAAAGTTATTTGAATTACGGAAAAAACGTTACTTCTAAGATAAATAGCATTACACTAATACTCTGACTTTGATTGCAGTAGAGGATCATGTAGGGTACATGCTCAAATTTGTGGTTAGCAAAACCTGGATTTTATCATCAACAGTGATTGTAAATCATTTGGATTGTTCTCAAGTGTAGCCATGTATGTTTAATTGTGTCTACACTGCATACTGCATTAACCGTAGAGATAACTGAGTTAGATTTGCTTAGGTAGGCAGAAGCAATCTGGCTCTGACAGCCTGGAGCTCAGACTGGCTTCATTTATGGAGTTTTCTGACAGGTTGAATCAACCTGCGGGAAGGTGAAGTGTCTACTCTGCTTTACATACAACACACATAAAGTAGTTTACTGTGTAAGTTAGTAATTGCTGGTTTGGGATATATATATGCTAAGAAGTTAATTAACATTTTAAAGACAAAGAAACAGACAAGTAAAATGGATGAGGAAAGGATGGGAACAGGATTCTGTCTGAGGGCATGTCCTTCAACCCACCAAAAAGAACTAGAGCAAGCCTAATGCCACATTTTCCAGTTTAAGAAAGCTTTTAGTATTGTATGTATCTTGCACTGTCGCTCTGTGACAATGGTGAGTTTCCCACTGTACAATTCATTTATAAAGAAGCACTAGCCTTAAATAAATGGAATGGGATAGCAATGGAAGAATCATCATAATTTCTTTCTCAGTAAAGGTATTGAACTTTATAGAAATATGGTGTAAAATATTACATTTTCAATATAGCTACTCAGAGAAAGGAGTTTCTTAACATTTTGTGTTATTTCACTCTTATATTTTTCATTGTCATTCTAATATTGGAATTTATGTAAAATGATCAGTAAAAGTGCAATCATTAATAAGCTGGTTTGCTTGTATTTAAAATCTATGTACTTAGACATATACATAACACAAATACATAACATATAGGACAAATATATATAGGTTATATATACCATGCTAAATAGATACTGAAAATTTGTTTAGCCATTTCATTCTTCTGACTTGAAATAAAAACAGACTATGCAGGTCCATTCTCTGGTGTGAGGGCTGTTCGAATGGCCTGAATTTAAAAAAAAAAAAAATCGTCACTAATACCTAGCCTCTGTGTGAATTCCAGCCCCCTATTTATATAAATCAAGATGAAAACCTAAACTTATTCTCTAAATTTGCCCTACATTTGTCTGTTCGAGCTAACGTTAAAGAAAACCACCAATATGAAGCCCGGGCTTTCTGAAACTAAAATTAAAGTTGACTTCATTTTGAATTCAGGATGAACACTCATGTCTCCCTGCCTCTATTCTCACCATTGACTCTGTCTTCCTGTTCTGTATCATCGCTGGACTATTTCATTTTCACTCTCATTAGTCTCCCCGCCTTGAGAGGTATGCCTGGAATTACCTGTGGGCAGACAAGTCTCTTGAGCAGTCGATTCCACAGCAATTGCTTATAGGATGGTGTGAATAAATTCTGAACGATACCTGAGGGCTCTGGCTGAGGCAGGAAGACTAAGAAAACCACCACAGTTGCTGTAAAAATATAGAAATGTTGTACTACCATCAGCAGTGTTGCCATTGTCTCACATTTAGCACTGGGCTAAATCGTGATCTTTTATAAATGAACTGTGTAAATGCTAATGGCCATATCTTCAACAAATGTAATTGTAAAGGAATTCACTGTATCTGAGTTATATCACTGCTTTGGGGAGATGCTTGGTCATGTGGGACTTTGTCAGACCTTTATGATTTCTCTGAATCACAGGTAGGTATCTGAAAACCTCTGAAGCTATTCTTTATATCTCACTGTTGGGCCCCTAAGTGAGCAAGATGTTTCTACAGATATTTAATTTGAAGCATCTTTAGATTGCCACTAACCTCACGGGAATTTCTCATTTGCTTGTAATTTAGGTATGAGTCTGAATAACTAAAGGAAGGATTGATTGAAAAAAGGCTTTAAAAATGTGGTTCATAAATAGATAAAACTCTGCAGTAGCAGAATCCTGTAGATCCCAGCCAAAAAACATAGCTGTAATTATGTGGGAAGTCCTGCACAATGAAACATTTTTAAGGGGTGAGGTTTACTGAATCTCCTCCATCCATATTATTACTTATCACTGCCAAATTACTTTTAGTGTAATGGTTGCAATGGATGATTGTCGTGGTTTAACCCCAGCCGGAAACTAGGACCATGCAGCTGCTCGTTCACCACCCCCCAAAGTTGGGACTGGGGAGAGAATCAGAAGAGAAAGGACTTGTGGGTTGAGATAAAGACAATTCAATAGATAGAGCAAAAGCTGCACATGCAAGCAAAACAAAACAAGGAATAAATTCACTGCTTCCCATCGGCAGGCAGGTGTTCAGCCATCTCCAGGAAAGCAGGCGTCCATCACACATAATGGTACTTGGGAAGGCAAACACCATCACTCTGAATGTCCCTCCCTTCCTTCTTCTTCCCCCGACTTTATATACTAAGCATGACATCACATGGCATGGAATATCCCTTTGGTCAGTCCAGCTGTCCTGGCTGTATCCCCTCCCAACTTCTTGTGCACTCCCAGTCTACTCACTGGTGTGGTGGTGTGAGAAACCAAAAAGGCCCTGAGTGTTTAGTAACAACCAAAACCACCAGTGCACTATAGACACTATTTCCCATCCCAAAACATGGCATTATGTCAGCTGCTAGTAAGAAAATTAACTCTGTCACAACTGAAACCATGACAACAATATTGCTTTAAAACCTTCTATATGTTGTCACATGGGAGAGCTAAGTTTTGTTCCTAAAAAAAAGAAAGCTTTTGTAATTCTCATATTGAAGCAGTCCTTGTTACACCTTTAAGTTGTCCCTCATTGAAAGGAATATTTCATATATTTACATATTATATACCGACACAGTACCTAACCCCCGCATCAGCCTGCAATAGCTTTCCTACGTCTTTAGAGCTATGTTTAATCTCAGTACATACAAGTAAGTCCCAGAGAAGAGGAAGGTGGTCCCCTGAGAAAAGTCTGTGGCAAAAAGGGGAAAGTGTAAGGTGAAAGAAAGTAGCCTCTGTAGTGGGATATTATGGAAGCTGTTAAATTATTCTTCTGTCTTTTTTGAGATACATATTGAAGAAGCCTAACTGAACCACTGAGGGAAATAAGATAGAGCTAATGAAGGAACAAGGAATGGTCTTTGTTAATAGTTACTGTTTAAATTAGTTTTGTTATTTTCAAATGGCAAAATCATAAAGTGACTTGATGAGAATGTAGAAACAATGTAACAGATACAGGTATGCTGTATTGTGTGAAGAAAGGGCGTTCTCTGTATGATATGCATTTTATTTTGATAAAATGTATATGATATTTAAATAAAAAAAAGGAACAGTTGCAGGTTTTGAAAAGGTTTTCCAGACTTAAGAACGTCTATCCTTACTAAATTTGTTAGAATGTTTAACTTTTATAATTTAACTTTTTTGAGTTTTGAAACAGCTGTGCAAAGATAAGGAAGGACGGGAAAGATATGAGAAGTCAAAACCTATAGCAATAGTGGTCACACATTAATTGAAATTAATCACCTTAAATATGATTTTGGTAATGGATAGCAAAAAAACCCAGTGTTTGCTTGAAATTCCTGACATGAACTCTGTTGACCACACCCAGCCTAGGAAAGTTACTGAATTTTGGAGGTCTAGATGAAGAAACCTGGCTGATATCCTGCCTCTAAGTCACAGTGAGACTCAAGAACACACACACCCTTGAAAGCTCTCTTATTTCTGCACAGAAGCGAGCCAGGGAATCAAGCAGGGCTCAGTTGTGTTCCAGCAAGAACGTTTTCAATAGTGATTTCAAAAAACAAATTAATTCTTAAATAAAGCAACTGAAAGCACTGCTAGATGTCAGTCAGCTGATGGCAAAAAGTAAAGACTGGTAATATTCAAATTGGTGAAAAAAGATACTCGTGCCTGTTTTTGAAGATTCTTTAAATAAGAGGTACTTACTCAAGGTTAGTTCCCTGAAGGTGTGGAAAGTTCCACTTTGACAAACTATTTTTGCTAGCATCTCCGTATTAGTATATTCAGATGCAGAAGGGATTAAATTAAACACATACAGAACCCATCAGTTGTCAAGCAGGGCTATAAATGGCATCCTTTATCCTGACTTGTACTTTTCCGACTGCATATCTTTAAAGAAAGGCAATCTATTTTACAAGGTGACAATAAAGAGATAGAAAGATCTGTCTCAGGGGGCTGGTTGGGGGGAATACCTTATATTTTTCCCAGTATTTTTCTGTCCCTTTTTATGGCAGCATAGATCTACATTTGGCACAGTTATTAAACTGCTGTGTATTAGATATCTTGCATATACTAATATTGCACATATGCACCAACTCTGCTGATCTTCAGTTTTTATATAAAGCCTTAAGGATTGAAAGACTCATGAGGTGAAGAAAAAAACAAACCACAAAACAAATACAAAATTATTTAAAATAAGCTTGGTGTTAAAATATTACTGTCATGTTATTAAAGTAGCATATAGTGTATAGTGATAAATTTATTTAAGAAGGAACATTTTTTGGGGGGAGCATTCATGAAGATCTATGTTTTCTTAGTTCTGATTGAGACCAGTCTTTTGTAAAAATTCAGGAGCTTTTGTCAAAATACATTTAATAGGCACATACAGATAAACTTTACATTATATATAAGCCACAGCCCTTTGTATGAATATAAACTACTTTATCTTCCTAACATATTCAAAATCCTTGACCTCCTATATTTCTGATGCTCTCACCCAGTGTTTGTAGCAGTTGATTAAGTATATATCAGACTTTCTTTTTGTCTCAAGACACATCATATATTGCTGGATAATGATTCAAACAACCACTTTGAAATGTCGCATTGTATAACTCATAACTGCCCATGGCTAACTTTTTTGCACATTTTTAAGAACCAAAACTAGTCAAGTCAGCTTGTAGCATCTCAGTTTTGTTAATTACTTCAGTTTTCTGATGAGTTTAGTGGCTGCTTCATCACTCTGTAAAGCATACTCCAAGTATCTTTGAAACCTAGCAGGGTTTCTTCCTTTTATGTCGTATTTTGTTTCAAACCTTTGTCTTTTTTAGACTATTATTTATGATTTTGATGAGCATGATTACAAAAGAGAGTATAATATAAATACATCCTTTTAAAATAAAATTAAATTATCTTTCTTGCTTCATAATGAGAAGTGTAACTAACTTCAGGCATAACCCAAGGTGTAACTTTAAATGCTTTAGATGACTAATCTTATGGGTAAAGACCTAAAAGAATGTATCCTATATAGTTTTTGAGATGCTTTTTTACTGCCTCAAATACTTCACTTTTTTTCCGAAAAAAAGTCTTTCCCTGCTTGGATTTTAAATGCTCAAGCTTTTGAAAGAAATAATCTGATTAACTGTAAGATATATTGACAGCAATAATGGATAGAGATAAGAAAACACTGTTAATATTCTTGAGAAGAGGACTATTGATCTTTATTTTGAAAGTGTCAACTTTTAATGGTTTAAATCATTAATGGTTGATTTATTTCTTTTAATAAAAAATAGCCTTAGTATTGCTGAAGCAGTGAACTGCTTTTGTGTACTGTTGACAAAGTATATAGTGTATAGTAGTGACAAAGTGTATACTTCTAATTGCATTGGGTTTGCCTGGGATAGAGTTAAAATTCATCATAGAAGCTTGTATGGTGTTATGTTTTGGAATTGTGATGAAAATAGTGATGATAACACAAGAATGTTTTAGCTATCGCTGAGCAGTGCTTGCACAGCATCAAGGACTTCTCTGCTTCTCAGACTGCCCCACCAGCGAGTGGTCTGGGCGTGCATGAGAAGGTGGGAGGGGACACAGCCAGGACAGCTGACCCCAACTGACCAAAGGATCAGTTCCATACCATGTGATGTCATGTTCAGCAATAAAAATAGGGGGAGGGGGGCAACATTCAAAGTTATGGCATTTATCTTCCCAATTGTCAGTTTGTTGGGTTCTAATCTTCCCAACCAATTTGACTATGAAATGACCCAGGATTTTCAGAGCTGCTTTGTGTCTCATACTGATGTGAAGTTATTTTAATTCTCGCAACTTTGAGGGAATAACAAAATGTGTTGTGGAGGCCTTTAAAGGCAAACATGTGTGCTTGGGTATCTTTAGAGCATGGAGATTCATTAGGTTTCCAAATGTTCCAAGGCTTAGATCCTACAACAAAAGAAAAGATACGGAAATACCTTGACCAAGATTAAAATGCAAAAAAATTCTGTCAGTTTTTGCCTAGAAATTTTAACCAAAGCTTGTGTTCTCATTTTCAACAAAAATAAATATTTTCCTGAGAGCTTTATTTCCTACCAATGATTTTAAATAATATAACAGGGGAATAAATGGTGAATAGATTTCTCTTCAGTGCTACAAAGGTGAAACACTCATCTACACTCTTGGCGTGAAACTTAGGCACATGCATATCATCACTTCTTAAATATCATATATTAAATATTTTATATAATATGTTAACTTAATATTAAACTTGTTTAATACAATATGTTAACTGCAAAGAAGAAAAGCCTGCCAAGATATGCTCTTCAGAGGATTTCCTCCACAGTCAAAAGCAGTTGTAGGGGTTTTGTAACAGAGGCAGCAGGGCTGAATGTTGAAGACAGGTAATACTGAAAGAACCGTACATTTCTGGAGTTCTCCAAGATCTAAATTTCGTAAGAGAATGAAGAGGGCAAACTCAGTTGAAAAGCTCAGAAAGTCTTTAATTTCATAAATTAAAAGTGTAGGGGGTTGCCTTTCTTTTTCTTCCTCACTCTACATCCTTGCCTGCCCTTCAATATCTAGAATAAATGCACTTGCTATTAGTTTGCCAGCTCTTCAGATTTTTAAATCATACATTTATATCAAAACCAAGCACTCATCCAGATAATTTTACAAATGAAAGAATGAGGACTACTTTAAGTTAATTTGAATATGTGAGATAATAAAAAAAAAGGTAGCTGTTGGTGCAACTTATCTACTCCAGTAATTCGATGTTTATGTAGTTATCTTACCTCTACTTTGTTTCGTTTGTTGGTTGCATGGCTTTAAAGCAACCTTCTTTACTACATTAATTTGCAAAAAGTTTTTTTTCGGATCAGCTTATTGTTACAGAAATTTTTCAATATTCTCATTAGTACTGATACGCTCAACCTTTTAAAATTAAGTTTAATTAAATGCTTGTATTTGTATGTTTCCACAGAATATGAAGCAACATCAGAAAAGCAAGTGGGCAAGAAAAGCAGCACATACTTATAGACTGACGATCTTTTAATGATAAACAACTTGGGCTGGAATTTTCAAATATGCATAGAGGAATTAGGCACCCGAATTTCAAGGGGAATACTTCTCAAGGGGAATTATGAGTTGATCTAAAAAGAATTTCATGAATTTAAAGGAGACAGTAAGCAGATCTCCAGTATCTAAATTGAAAACTGTAAAATTTCTCTGTACAGAGACTGCCTTTCACAAGTCATATCTGAACTCTTTTGGAAGCTATACTTTTGGCATAAAATTTCTCTAATTACCTACACAAGTTACAAAGGCTTGTATAGATCTTTTTTATGCTGACTAATTTTCTTTTCTTGTGACGTTTAGTGAACATTGACTGGCTTTATGTGATTCTTGGACCCTTAATATAAAGCAGTTATATACAAGTTAGAGGTATTATTATATATGAGAACACAGTGTCTAGCTCAAATTATTTTTCATTCTTAACTGCAGAAGTATTTGAATGTTGTGGCTTGGTGAAGCTTATGATGAGGTTTTCCCATTTATAGCGAAACAGTGATAAATAATGCAAATGGAAGTTAAGTTAAGTTAACCGCAGCATACAGAGTATTCGAAAGCTTAGCAAATGTAACAACCTTAGGAAGTCTTTTGGATTGTACATGCTTGCAGTTGTCTGGAAGCCAGAAGGCTTCTAGTGTTACATCCAGAGCCTTTGTGGAACAAAGACACAAAGGCAAAAAAAATCACTTCTGCAGTGTGTATGCAAGACTATGCAATATTTTCTTTGTGCTGAATTGATCATGAGGATATAGAAGTAACTTGGCAGAAGAAGAACACAAAATCACTCGTCTGTTAAAAAAAACCAAGCAAATTAAAAACAAAAGAAAAAAACAAAACAAAACAAAACAAAAACCAAACAAACAACCCTACTAAATCCAAGAACTCTCATTAATTGATGTGACAAATTTCTTACTGATTTCACCCAGCTGTCATCGAGATGCGACATTGCTTGGCTAACTGTCTTACCAGAGAATTCAAACACCCAGGGAAAGAATGAAGATCTATAATAGTTTTAACTGTTCCTTAACACATTGGAAATACTGCTCCTCCTTTTATTTGTTTAACATAGCAAGTTGCTCTCTTTGCCATGGGAGAACGAGTCACTAATTAAATATAAGACCAGATCATCAGACACCAACTAACTTTGCTCAGGAAATCACTGGACCAGCGAGGGATCTGGTACGTTACTATTATGCACTGCTACTGTATTATCTGTAGTTACTGTAATAAACAGATTAGGAGGATAGTTTACCCCTCTGTTGCATTACCCATATATTCAGCTCTTGGTAGTCGAAAAGATTGAAGAAAAAAAAAGTATGTAATGACTTGACTGATGAGTATGTGTATTGAAGCGTGTAAGTGAAAGTTCCTGACTTACACCTGGAGAGAATTAATCAACCAAAAGCATTGCCAAGTAGGATATTATATGTTTTCAAAGTACATATTCAAAATGAAGTGAATGTTTTATTAGGAGGTTATGATTCAAATGTTTAGTTTGCTCACTTATTATCATTGCTCACATCAAATATAATTTTTTTCCCATCACTTAATCTCTTCTCCCTGAAATCCATCTATTATTGGGCCATAATTCTTGCTTCTGATTGTATTCTAATGAATATTGGTTCATTTCAGTCCTTGTATTGGTGACTGTATGCTCCTTTGGCTAATGTGGGTTAATAGTCCAATACATTTAATGATGTTTTACTGAATTGTGCCTGTATAGCTAATGCTGCATAGTAGAAACTTTTGAGTTAAGTGAATATTGACCTAATATATGCAATTTTTTTATTATGTTTTTGAGATCTATGGAAACAAAACTTACACCAAGAACCTGAATGTGTCATAGGTTAGGAGAACAATCTGACCTCAAAGAGGAGAGAAAATGGTGAGGGGATGGAAAAGGTTTGGGGAGGAGCCAGGAGATGTAAGGGTGGAACAGTCATTGAGGGCTGCAAGGGAGATAGAAGTGGATGAAAAAATTGTAGCAGGGAGGAGAAAGAGCAGTTTGGCTCAAGAACAGCAATGGTTCAAGACTTTAGAGGAGGAATGGAAGATTAGTGTTTGTGAGCTAAGTGAGAGGAGGAAAACAAGGAAGAGCAGGGAAAGAAGAATGGTTATATGTGAAAATTGGGATATTTGTAATTGCGAAATTTATTACTACTGTTTTAGAATTGATAAAAGAACCTGACAAAATAGATGAGCTTCATTTTTGGATTGCATGCTAAGTACTATTGATATTACAATACGACAGAATAACAAATAAAAGAGCACGCACATTCAGTTGAAATTTCTTTCTCAGGAAAAATGATTACTCAGTCCCCTAAAATGTAGAATACTCAAATCCATGTATTAAAATGAACTTAATGTCCTGCGTCAAGTTGGCAATACTGCTTACAGTTAACACTATCTGTGAAATACTAATTTTGACACTGTACTGTGCTGCACTGAGGAAAGTTGAGTTAGCCCTATTTTAAAGTATTCGGTCAGGCAATAGCAGAAAATTCAAATTACAACCCCCTCAAATTACAAATTATAGAAAGGATTACTTACAATATCTGTAAAATCCCAGATTCGCAAAAGGATTTAGAATCATAAATTCCTCTGCAACCAAGGGGAATTAGTTGCATAACTGCTTTTATTAATCTGTGTTTTTATAAACATTTAACTGTCTAAGCAAGATATTTGATAAAAAAATCAAGGAAAGGAACAAGCTTATAGAAATAACAATCTGATCTTTTTCATGAACAAAGAATTTCATCCACTGAAGAGGTGAATCACTTTCTTGGGATATTAACTAACAATAGCTTTTTGCAAGGTTTTGACTTGTTTAAGACCATGCTTCTTTCCTTTGCCTTTGCTGCAACTTACTCAACACTTATGACCTTGTCTACCCACAGATACTACACCCATTAAATCCTGTTATTACAGTCTTTATTCAGCCTCATCAGCTTCTCCAAATGGAGCTGAGAGAACAGGAGAAGGGAGAAATATGAAAGTAGATTTAATAGAGATAGAGAGTGATTCACAGTGTTTCATAGATACCATTAAGATAACAAACAATGTATTCTCAATGAATATATAGGGTTTTACAAAAGCCTTCCAGCTTGCTCCTGGTGATAGCTTTTAAAGTACCAAGAACTAAGGCATACATTTTCTTCAGTCAAGGTTGTACTATGCAGTCATGGGGACATTAATGTTCTAAGGGGTTCACTGAATGAATGTCAGTCTTCTTTTGTACTCAGTGAATATATCTTTCTTGGTTCATGAATTGAGAACAGATTATGATTTTTATGAACTTGTTCTATTTGGTCTTGTTCGCTGGCTGTTTTTGTGCAACCCTGCTGACTCCAACAAACATTAGATCATGGTAGGATTGTGTGGGAACAACTGAGGGAAAGTTGGTATAACAAGTCAAATAGAATTGGTATTAGTTAAATGAATGAAAATTTTTTGTCCCTTTTGAGTTGTATTCCAGTTGCATTGCAACCAGTACGGTAACTCTCTTCTACTTTTGTACTGCTCATATGCTTGAAACTCAGTAGACCCCCATCCCAGTTCAAATGGGTCTTTATAATCCCTGTCAATAGATGAAAATTCAGAAATGTAAAGATTATATAGGGATTCTATCATCTTTTCCACTCCGTTGCCCCTCATCCTCTTCGTGTCATGACTCCGCTACACCTCTCTTGGCATTATCATCTTTCTATTTATTACCTAAGCTTCTTCAGTCTTCTCAGTAATCTTAAAACAATATGTAGGTTTTGGGGCTAATAATCTTAGCCCTCAAACTATTACAATAGGCTTCAGGTAGGATTAAAGAAAAGGTTACAGTTTCAACTGTATCTGTGATTGAGCATGCAGATGCCTTGCTAAATATGTTTGTGTAATAAAAGATTCCTTATGAATTCCTGTATTTAAACATTTTTCCCCATATTTTTTCTGATTTTCTAGAATCAGACATTTGAGAGATTTATTTTCTTTGTAGAGTCTGAGAGACATTATTACTCATAGCTGATACAGTGCCTTTTATTGCAAAATAAACACTTGAAATATGCCGCCGGATATGAGGAATGGTCTGGATGGCAATGGTTTATAGGTGACAATGCAATCAATTGTAGGTATTAGTTTTTAGTATAGAAACAATTTATCAGTCTCTTTGTCAAAACAAAATTTGACTTATCTTTCTGACAGTAGGACTAGCAATACCAAGGTCAGAGAAGACTGAAATAATGTGGAAAATGTCTGGTTTTGTTTGGTTGGTTGTTTTTTGTTTGTTTGCTTCTCTCCGAATTTACATTCCTGATAGTTTGTATAATCCTGTGTGTTAAAGGGAAATTAAACTTGCTGGAAATTTAATTCCACTGATTAATTTTGAAGAAGCCTAATAAGAATTATTTTAATTGTTTTGTATAAAGTATGTTGAACCTTTCCAAAGTCTACTTAAATCACTTTCCAAACCCATCTTCTAAAAGCCATGCATTGTACTTTGAAAGAAAAAGGTCAGAATAAAGTGGTTATGATCTCTTATGGGATATTTTTTCCTACATGATAGTATTTCCCTTGGTAATTTTTAACTATGTCTCATCGGAAAGGCAGTGAGTGATTGTGTTTCTCATTTTGTTCATCAGTTTTAATGAAGGGTATTTCTACTGATCTGGTAACTGTTCATAAGAATATTTTTAATGCATGCAAGAATGTTTTCTAGCCTGCGCTATGTGAGAAAACAAACAGCATAACTGGAGGAACTCATCCTTGTGATCCACAGACGCCAGCAGCAGAATGAGAAGGATTTCATATTTTGAATCCTCTTGCATTGGTGGAGTGAATCTACATTTCTCTTTTGTTGACCTTCAATAACATTAAATGGAAATCCATGTAGAGTCTCATGAATGCATCAACAGTGAAGAGACATGTACAAAATACTGATATTAAAACTATTTCATTGAT
Organism: Dromas ardeola; assembly: GCA_013398915.1. Classification (NCBI taxonomy): domain Eukaryota; kingdom Metazoa; phylum Chordata; class Aves; order Charadriiformes; family Dromadidae; genus Dromas; species Dromas ardeola. Next base: position 46,773 of record VYZM01022555.1, on the reverse strand, counting down.
TTTTTGAAAGGAAATACTTAATCTAAAAAAAGTAAGACATATAAAGCAAAATATCAGAATATCAGTAGACAGCTGGGCAAAAAAATATGCTGGTAATCAATTAAAAAAAATCAGTAATAATATACATTGAAAGGACTTTTTTGTTCATTCTTGCTGGAAAATTTTGAATATTTTAAAGAATTCTTTGTCACTTTGAAGAATGGATTCTCATTCTAGTCCGAGGCTGTGCTGAGTGAAAAGTTGAATGCTACATTACACTTGCTAAGGAACTAATGCGCATTAACTACTTTAGCAATATTTATAATTGGGCACTGTAGTTGGTAGACGATATGTTAGATTGCAAACAATGTCAGAAACTAGAGGGCTTTTTCCATTAGCCAACTAAAATTCTGGACTTCATCTTCCCTCAGATGGAATTTAATTTGTAATAGAATATGTGATTATGAAGTGCACATTCTTAGGTGGTGGCTCTTTTGCTATATGCCTGTCATGTGCATTAAGTAATTTTTTGCAAGGTAAGCCATACGGCTGTACCATTGTAAGTCTGAATAATGTGCAAAGGCATTAAGAATGTGCGTGAACTGATTCTGTCAAGGGTCAAATGTAGTAGTAGTACATTGTTTTTAAGAATCTTCATCCTTTCATCTCTTGCTCTCTGACTTCTTACTATTTATTTTATTTATTTAGGCTTTTTGTTTGTGTGGTTTAAAACAATTAGGAATAATCAAAGACCAAATGCTACAGCCAATGCTACAGGCAACTATAAAACACATTGTTCAGTGCCTCACATTTAAGTTCCTGGTCCTCCAGGGAAAATCAAATTACAATTAAGCATTTAGCAAGTTAGTAACATTGCCTCAGTGTTACATAAGAAGAATTTGGCGCATAAAAGGGTGGTCTAAAAAACCTGGATATTAAGTGGGAAGCAGCTGCTATATGACCATTACCAAAGAGGTGAGATGTGAATTCCTGTCCCTCTCTAGACACAAAGTGTTGCAAAACAGGTACTTCTGCCCAACATCTCTGTTTTTCCTTTACAGCTCAGAGTTTTCTATACTCAGTAAGGATTTCTGTACATTTAAGTGTACTCTTCAAAAGGACTGAAGAGGTCTCACTCTGTTTAAGCTGCTCCTATTAGCAACTCAATAGATTTATAGTCAGGACACTCTGAACGGGAGAAGCACACAAACTGGTTAATGTTCTCAGTATTGGTACTGGATTTTTTTTACCTAACATCTGTTTTAAGTCTTTCTAAATTTTAAAAAAATTCTGTTTAAAAGTTTAGATTGAAATTGTCCATAGCTTTCTTGTCTATTTAGAAACATAACAATTCACAGTTTGCATGACACAATTCATACATTTTAATTAAAGGGATTTTACCACAAGGATTGCACTCAAAGGACAGTTGCTTCTCACTGTGAACCATAGCCTCCTAGCTCTTCAGTGGTCACAGTGTAAATACTGCTTGTCTGCCATCAGGTTTGTCAGACAAATCATTGGTCTGAAGCAGGAGTGGTGAGTGCTGTGCTGCACTGCACTGAAATGATCAGCTGCTGTAATGAAAATAGAGATAAACTGGAGAACTTACATCATGAGCATAAAACATGTTTTACAGTTCACCAAGGTATAGTTAAAATTCATGGGACAGACCTTCAGCTTATTTTAAGAAGTTAAAATAGTTGTAGGCAAGATGTAATTGCTTGGAATATGTTTTCATTTTGAGCCATTTTAATTTTTTTCTGGGGTGAACTAAAAAAAATCCACAATGTTCTCAGCCCTTCCTCTCCCTCTCTTCCCCCTCCCCTCCTGCGTCCCTCTGCAGGGCCTGTGTCATTTTCCATTCTGTTTTAGTAGTTTATTACTTCCAAGTTACAGAAGAGTTGTTTTTTTTTTTTTTTTAATTTTTTTGCACTCAAAACCTTGCAATGGTAAAAGAATGATAAACCTAATTGTTACCTTCACGGACTGACATTCAGTTTAAGAACGTGAACACAAGCTTTCAAATAAGTCAAAACAGATGAAGAACTTATGGTTTTTACCTTTGTTTTCACCATCACTCTGCATTTTTGTTCTCCTGGGCTGAGGTCTATTGATAAAAGAACAAAAAAAAAAAATATTGCCACACTACTGGCTAGAGTATTACTAACAAGGAAATAGGAAATCTTCATGGGTTTTGTTGAAGATAACATTAGGAGCACTTTATGCTGTTGAAATAGAATTAAAAGTCTGAGTTGTGATATTTAAATAAATAATTTCTACACTTTTTTTTTAATTGAGTACTGCACATGAAAAGCATCAGTTTTTAGCTTAGTAATATAGAGAGTAGAAAACTACTGTACATTGTTTACTAGGTTGGAAATCTAAACTTTTTTTTGCTTGTCACTTAAGGGGGTGAGATCTCTAGGATTTGAAATTTTTGGCACCTTATGGTATTTTGGTTTTTTAAAGGACAACCGGTTGGAAAATTTCTCTCTTAATATGACAAAACCTAGCTCTTAGCGATGTGAGAGAAGAACCTAGATAACAAAACATGTAATAGTTCTTTCCGACTGTGCCAGAAATATTTCATAATCACAACCGTAAATTTTAAAATCATTATACGACTGCAGTCACAGTACATCCAAGATGAGGAATTAGCTGCTAATGTCTCTCTGACCTAAAGGTAGGATAAGCTAACGCGACTTGTTTTCTAGCTACTGTATCCACAGTGCAGGGATTGGCTACACGTTAGAACAAGGCTCAGCATTGCCTGTAAGTCCATGTGGTATGTCAGCACGTACACTGAGGTGAATTTCTCTTTCTCACCCAAGATATTATAAGTATTTTTCAGGGTTTGCAGTGACTTTTTTTTCATTGCTGAAATGAGCATATTCTCCTCGTTTCCGAAGAAACACTTTTCTGTTTCTCCTCACAAATATAAGCTCTTGGAACAATATGAAGGAACTGTTCAATTTGATTAAGGAAAAAAGTGTAAATAAAATGCAGTTACACAATAGGTATACTTTCTCCTACAGACAGCTGCATAAGCTCACCTTTCAAAATTGTATGGAAGTGCATAAGAATACTACAGATAGTACAAGTAGGTAGCATATTTTAACACTGTCTAGTGCTTTCTAATAGACTATTTTACTGATGTGAACCCTGTATTTGGAGTCATTTTTATTTTATCTCTGCTAAATTATCAGACCAGAAGCTTGTCACAGTGGCTTTTAGTAGAAAAAATGCAAAATGTCAAAATCAACCAAATATTTTCTTTGTAATCCAGCCATATATTTATAATGAAACAGTGATTTTGAGGTAGTTTCTTTTCCTCCACCTTTTCTCAGGAGCTACTACTTCTCTCAGGAGTACTCCCATTGTCCTTTATAGGAAGCTGCATGTTCTGATTCCTAATTCAATTGTTTGTCTATGTCTAGGTTCAGCCAAACCGTTTGGCTCCCATTAACACCATGTCCGCTATTGTGTGGTTTCTATGCCCCATCACATCAATACAGAAGTAGGTTGATTATAATGTTGTTTTCCAGAATCTGTGCAATCAGTGTTGGAGTTACTAAGTGAAGCAGTTGCCTAGCAAACAATGAAGCAAAATCAATGCAAACCTGTTAAACGTTTTCATGTTACCAATCTGTGCATTTCTCTGAAAAGACATTCTTGCAAAAATATTTCAGTCAGTTCTAGTTTTTTAGCATCAGATACTTGCCTTTGATGCCTAATGACTTAAAATTGCCAACACACAAGGACGTCTTATGGTATTGTATTTAAAGAATAATTATATCTTTTGACTCTCTATATATAACCTTAAGCTTCTTGTAGTCAAAATGATTTTTTTTTCTTTTTTGATTAAGGTAATTACTTTAATTAAATTAATTTAAAAGAGGTTTCCTAGAATTCTTTTTTTCAAAAGTGAAGTACTTCTCTCTGTACAGAAGATAGGATGTAAAGATATGTTTGTAGAGGAACATTCAGCTTTGTTATCCTTCGTATCCATACTGTTTCTTTCAAATACCTTTGGAGAAGAGTATCTTCACATTCTTTAAAAAAAGGAGAGTTTCTGCCCTTTGAGAACAAATTGCTGTTGGGTGTATGCTTTTCTGGTTAGTAAGTTCCCTAAATAATAGTCTTATTTTCATAATTCTTAAGTTGTCAGTTAACAACCCTTACTATGTCTTAAAAAGAAGCACAATCTTTTTTGTGAGGATCTGGGTCTGCCTTTCTAATCTAGTGTATATTGTAAAAAGAATACAGAAGTCCAAACACTATACTAGAAGTGATATGTGCTGGAATTTTTGTGGCAAGATATCATCATCCAACCGTGGTACTTTTAGTAACTGACACTTACGGAAGGAAGGCAGAGGTAATGTAGAAATTCCACTAATTAGCCTGAGTATATGATTTAATAAAATTAGCTATGAAAAAAGGATGCACGTATCAGCTATTTAGCTCTCAAAGCATCCTTTAAAACAAAGACAAGTTTATTAGAACTGAAGATTAACATGGTATTCTTTTGTATCAGTGATGAGCTATATTTTGATTTCCCCTTAAAGGCAATTGTGAGGTGAAAGTTAATGACATACTTTTCCTCTTGAAAACATACAGTAATCTCCTTTATTGCCTCTTTCCCTGAAAAGCTCTGTGGTTACTGCAGCAAACATCATGGCTTGAACTGAGAGAGGAGAAATTGTGGAAAGCAGCTCCAAATGAGGCATTACAGTCAAAGACTGTACAAAACCCTCACCAGTGTTTCTGATCGCAGATCAGACAGAATTTCCTCTTTTTGAACGCAAATCTAGCAAAATACTTACACATGGGAGATGAAGCCAAAAGAAGCCTACATGTGTTGAAGTGCTTTGCTGGATCAGGACCAGAGAGGCTGGCCAACCTTTGCTTGCTACATTGATTTCATGCTAAGTGTCCATATGTTTATAGAGAACTATTCTTCCTGGAATGCCTCAAAACTGTTTTTACATTATGAGCTATATAGAAAGAAATTGCTTCAGCCAGTTCTGCAGCACATTTGTGGTGTAGTATGCTGCAGTGGTTAATAGAGCACAGCCACACTGTAAAATGGCTTAGGACAAAAGCAGAAGATTGCTGAATCTAATTAAAAATGCAAGGGAAAATGAAGCAGGCAGAGTGTAATCACCTAAGCTGAAATTTAGCCAGGACATCAGAATTAAAAGCTTATTCTTAGGTAGCTTTCTTGACTTTCTTAATAAATATTAGAGATGCAGGGTATTTCTAAAGTATTTGCCTATATATGTTCACTTGAATAGATATTGAATTTGCCCAATTCCCTTTTGAATATACATACTGATAAGCTACAAGTTAGGGGTTGCTTAATCGCATCATCTTTATATGGCAAAGAGTTATGCCTGCAGACAAGTTATTCACACACAAAGTACTGTATTTCACATGAGGTATAGAATGCAGTTGGAATGCAGGTTACCAAAACCTCGTTATTAGAGTCTTGTCACAGAAATGACAGAAAATGTAAACAGAGAGAGTATATATTCTTGAAATACAGTCCAATGTATGTACCCATATTTGTATTTGCTGCACGTAGTGGAGACAATGGCTCTGGTCCAGAGCAGCAAGATTAACAAACCCAGTACACTTTGTTATGGGTGGGTCGGTGCATGCTGACATGGTGATATCAGAGTGCATGACCCTTCCATCCAGGTGCTTTCTCGTTGGCTTCCTCCTGATCAAAGAAGCAGCTTTGACTTTTGTTTTATGGTCAGAATAAAAGGTTTGCTTCATTTTCCTGCTCCAGCTGTGGTGACCACATGCTGAGCTTCCTAGCAGGTAAATCCCTGCTTATGTCCTTTGCGTAACTTATTATCCAGTTTCCTCTTTTCTGACACTCCTTTCTGGTACTCATGTACTTCCTTTTCTCCACCCCAGTCTCCTCCCAGACAAAAAAATCATGCCCAATTATGTTTTCCCCAGTGGTTCTAGTTTTCCTACACCTGTACCCAAGTCTCAACCTTATATGGTATAAATGATATTCAGGCACCGTTGGCCTTGCAAGGTTTTAGTCCCCTAAACATCCTGAAGACTGCCCTCTAAGTGTCTGTGAGTCCTGGCACAGAGTGGCACACAACTTCCTGTGTAACCACCATCCTTCTCAGCACTGTCTGAAACTTCTATCAGCTTCTTACACTGTTACCTGCCAGGTGCAGCAATTTCTCAAGTCTTGTCCAGTAGTCTTCCATGTCCTGTCTAGTTAGCGTAGCCCTGAAGGCCTAGCCAACAGCCTAACAAGTTGGCCACAGCCATAAAACACTTTCCATGGGAAAAAAACACTGCTTGGTCCACTGGAGAAATAGAATTTATGAAGCTGATTGTAAGAGCTCCTTGTACAAGGAGATCACCTGCCAAAGACCTAATTCACGCTTCAGAAATAGGACCACAGCTGTGAAATTCACAATCACTTTGTATGAATGAAAATATTGAATGTAACTTTATTCTGTGTCTCTAAATAAATTTTATGGTAGTCTAAAGGTAGAGAAAGAATGCAAAAAAAATTTTTTGGAGGAAGGAAAGTTGCAACATCTGCAGTAATTACTCAGTCTCATTCATATTTATAAGACCATTGTGAACAGATTTTTGGTGAGTGCCACCTACATCTGGGCTTCTGAACTTCACCTAGAAGCAATGGGAGCATATGTCTTCAGAGAGGTTCAAAGAAAGGTCTCAAACACATGGAGCAACATGTAGGGTGCTTGCAGAAGGTGCCAACAGCCAGATGGAATTCAGAAAGATCTCATAGGGTTTAATTTAGCTATTTGGTGTGCGGAGGAGAAAAGTGGATTGAAAATAGCATAATGCCATGAGATAGACCATGGTCATGGGCTAGGAATTTCGTTTAGAAAACATTGCAAGGTTCTGGGTAGGAAAAGTTAAAAGCTATGTGTTAATGGCAAGGAGTCAGAGGTGGGTAATAGTTTTTGAAAGCATGAAGAATTTGGGACTCTTATACAGCAGACCTTTACTTAGGTACCTATAAATGTAATCCTAGTTTGGCATTCAGGAGGTCCACACAAGACCATCGCAACCCCTTCTGTCTCTAATGCAAAGGACCTCTAGGTGACCTGTTCCTCTTCACTCTGCTCTCCACTGTCAGGTATGTGGTAGCCCTGTGTATCCATCAACTTCAGTGGGAGGTGAGTATTTAAATATGTTTGCAAATCTTGCAGCCCCAGAACGAACTACTGTGACTTTCAAGATGAATGAGAGTTAATGTCATAATAACTCCTGTGACTAACAGTAATTAAACGTGAATTTTAAAAAACAGATCACAAATACAGCCAATGAGATATTCATAATCAATTTGCAGTTTAAAAAGAAGAAGGTTTCCCCTGTCCTGTTCTGTTAAAACTAAAAAATAAGTTTATTCATCATGAAATAATCATACAGAAAATAGCACACAGACCATCCAAAATTAGGAAAAGAGTCAGTGATTCATTTTGACTCATTGTCTTAAAAATCTAATAGAATAAATGAATCTGCTTATTTACCTTTCCATGGTTTCAGTTTTCTAAACAAAACTCTGTTTAGCAAATGAATGAATTGTCATACCACAAGAAAAATGAGATATTTAAACTTAAAATGTATACTGAATCTGTCAAGAAATGTATGTGGTTTGTCTGATATGTACAAGATTTATGGGGATGATTTAAATAAGTATTCACTTAGGAAAAAATATCTCTAGACATCCTAAGTTGGATTTTTTTTAATAAAAGAAGTAGAATGAGTCAAAAGTGTCTGCAATACCTACACTGACTTTTAATTTGGTTGGTTTAGTTTGTTTTTTTTTTTCTTTTTTTGAGAGTGGCTCATAGAGAAATTTGAAGCTGCTATAAGCCTGTATGTTCATGTTGCTATCAAATCCTTTAGCCTGTGTTTTAACTCTGACAGTCCACGGCATTGGGAACAGATGAGCATTTTGTGTTATGAAACTCCCTCCTGCGTCCAGCCAGCAGAAAAGACTAGATCAACCAACTGTGACTTCCATCCACTGCCAGGGTCACTGATTTCAGCCAATATGAAGGAGACAAGTAATTATTTTCAAATGTGAGTCTGTTGTGTACAGAAAAGGTAAACTCACCAAGAGTCAGTGGAGCAGTGCTGTTTTCATTCATACTCCAGCAGCTCACATATGAGGAACTCAGCAGAAAGATGCTATAAAATTAAAAAAAGAAATAAAATCAGTATTGCAGCAGAACAGTAAAGCGAGACTCTTTCAGTTACAGAGAGGGTCACGTTGCTGCTCAGTTGCATTCCCTTGATTTATATATTTTTCTTTTGCCATACATTGTTTTGCTTTAGGATTTGTACAGTTACAAGTAGAAGCAAAGAGACGATGGTTCATTAACTGATACTTTATGACAAACGATTTATTTTCATTAAGAGTCAAATGAAACTTGTTGGTTGTGTTTGATTTTTAATTAAATTAAATCTTTCATGGGAATATCTTTTAAATTATCCAAATGAGTGTCAGCAAAAGAATTTTCTCACACTATCTGCATGTGTAACTATTTTCTCTTGTTAATGTTATTATAAACATTGAAATAATTATTTTATCTTTCAACTAGTATTTATTAAATGAACATTTGGATAAGAGCAGACAATTTAAGGAACTTGAGTTGTGCATTATTTTTTTTTTTTTTTTAATATGTGATTTTCCTGTTGACAATCCTTCTAGCAAATATCTTTTTTAGGTACTTAATTCAGACTTTGACTCCTACATCCAGGTTACATATTAGCTATTAATATATCCAGTAATTTATTAGAAATGTGTGTTGAGCCTTTTTTACTATTTTTCCACTATAGTGTTCCTATAGAGTATGTAGTCCTGTATCTCTGATTCATACTCTCAAAATAGAAGTGTACTCTCTGCTATGAGAGGAGAATTTAGTGGTAATTTAATTTCTGATATTGTGATTTTCTTGGAAATGTGACTTTCCAAGAAAATGATGAAAAGCTATGAAATATGTAGAAAGAATTCTTTAAATATTTGACTCCTGGACTGAAATGCCAGCTGGTTTGAAACAGTGCAGAACTCCTCATATAGAGACATAGTGATTTAGATTGATGGTGGATTAGGTTCATTGTCCTTAACTGAGAGAAATGTCTATAGGGTTATTATGCCATCAGAGATTTGTTGTAACTGGCACAATGCAGGAAAGCTGTGCAGGAACTGTTCAGAAATAGTCAAGACATTAGTGTGTTATCGTGACTGTTTCAGCCACAAATCCAAAGCACAGCACCATACAAGCTGTTTTGAAGAATATTCCCAGCCAGACCCAGTACAAGGAGATATGTTTTTACTTCAGGAATAGGAAGACAGAGAGTGAACTGATGCAGAAGTTCTCAAGTTTACCACCTTCTAAACAATCAGGCTATTATCTGCAATTCAAGGTCATTTTTCTCTTCCTCTCAGGCTTGCATTTCAGTGGTTGAGATCTGTTCCATTCATTACAGGGCACCACACTATCCCACATGGGGATCTGATTCTTAAGTGGCTGGAAGTGCACTTTCATCTCTAGCTTTGATCCTTGCACTTAAACTCCATAGAGTATTTGGCTAGTGCGAGCCATTTATTTCTTCTCTCTCTCTCTCTTTCTTCATCTCCCTGTTTTTTTTTTTTATTTACCTTTTGGGTAATTCCAACTCTGCATTGGATTCTGCTTTGGATAAGGGCAAAAATATATGAAACAATACATCAATTTCTGTTTCTGACTTTAGATAAGGGGAGGGCCAACTGTTTAGAAGCTGCTTATCTACAGTCACATGTGGCCTGAAAGTTCATAGCACATATTGCAACGTAAGAAAATAAATCAGTTCTATGAGCCAATTATGGATTTTATAAAACAAAAGCATAAGCAAGCAAATACTCACTTAATGAGACATATTTCTAAGCTAATATGCTACAGTTTTATTAGCTAATTAAAGATGAACAGTACAATGATCAAATAATGGGTACATTTAAATTGAATCAATAAATCAGTCGGTTCCAATTATTCAGTCACTAAATTACTGCATTGAGTAATCAGCTCAAGTTATGAGTTTGACATGGGAAGGAACTGCTCATTGTTAGCTTTGTCTTGGAATAATTTAAGAGGGATCTAGTTTCCTTTCTGTCCTAAAACCCGTATAAATTCTTGTCAATACAATACATACTTCTATATTTTTTGGAATTATCCCTTAGATGAGCACCTAAATTGGGACTAAGGAGGAATGTCTTACATTCACAGATGTGATGTAAAGTCTTTCACCTCCTGGGTGCCTTGAAGTCTGTAGATACATGGTTTTGCCCTGAAAGCCCTATAGAAACATTGTAAACTATTATGTGTGCACATAATGGATGTTCTATGTAGAGGACTGAGCATTTGACCTTCCTACCCTCATCAAAGTATTCTATAGGCTTAGAAATACAGTCTTTCCTATGCCTGTGGAAGAGTTAAATGCATGTCTTGCATCTGCCATGAAAATGCTTTTAGGACTGGGCTCCCAACAAGGCTGATGCTCTTGCTTCCTGTTTAGGCCATGACACTGTACACACGAACAATGCAAAATTGTGGAAGAAAAAGAAGAGTTACAAAAGAGTTGATCTGTGTAGTCCAGTAAATATGGTTTTGCCATTGCTTGGGGTAGGCAGCCCTTGATCTGAGCAGGGCTGAGCTGGATTTACCAGGCGTTCCATGGGCGAGTGCCCATTGCCCAGCCTGTCTAAGTTCCAGCTCTATGAGTGCCGCTGGGGAAGGGGCTGACAGCCCTAGTTAGTCCCCGCTGGACAAATATCTCCTGGGAGCATGAGGGCTATGGGGCAGCTTTTACTCCTTCCCTGGGAGCAGACAGAAGGGAGTAGATGGAGATGGGAAAACAAGCCCTAAATCAGAAGAGACCGTCGATAGGAACATCACCATCCTCCAGTGAATGGCTTGGGATGCTGGTTGCTGTCTGTGACACTCCCCACCCCAAAGTCTACTGAAAGAAGTTTTAAGTCTAAAGCTGTCAACCTTAAGACCCAGCATGAGCACAGCCACCATAACTACCCTAGAAAAAGGTAGGCAATAGGAAGGCATTGTGCAACAGGTGTAAGAATATTATCATTGAGGTTTTTCTGTATTAGATAATTTGGACTGTTGGACTGCTGAAACATTAATTAGACTTCATGATATATTCATATATATATATATATATATAATATCTTCACTTTTATCCAGAAAAGGTTTTTTGGTGTAATATCAGCAATGAGGGAATGGGCTTGGAATTCCTAACCTCATTATTGCTCATGTAATTTTGCATTAAATCATTGTTAAGGGTAGTATAGAAATACCCTCTTCCCTATAAATATTTTGAATAATATTGCCTTTAACCCAGAGGAGCCAAATGATCCACTCAGTGACAGTTTATTATATAGAAGCATTAAAGGTGACATTTCTTCCCTCATACGCACATCACAGGACATAATTCTTACTTAATTTCCTCCAACATGGTGGTATTTTAAATAATAACTCATCAAGAAATTAAATTCAGCATTTATTCTCTGTAAACCACAAGAAGCTTTCAGATACTTGATTGAAATTGCTGTAAAATTTTAAATATTTTGCGGTACAATAAGCATTGTTATGTCAGAAATGTAATTTTGTAAGTTTCTTAGTTTGTTTTTCATTTCAGCGATATTGCAACATGATAAGATCATACGCACGTTTAGTACTCTTAGAACAGAAAAATAAATGTATGTGTGATCAGACCTCAAATAATAACTAAAAATGCTGCTAACCAGAAGGTTAAATGTTTTATTGAATTTCATGTTACTATTCCTTTGATGACAGTCTGCATATTAAAATCTAGTTATATCTGTTGTATTCAGTTTACACTGCAGTTATTATATGTATACTGAAGTGCTCAGTGAAACAAATCCTTGAAAATTAGTGTGCATTTTTTTGTTGTTGTTGATATGTGTTACTGTATTCCTGTACAAGTACACCTATGGAAAATATAAAGGTTAAATTTGTCTCATCTCATATTCAGTGGAATATTTGCCTCTAACCATCGAAGTCATCAGATTTGTCTCTTTTTTTTCTGGGGCTTTGATTTGTTTCTGATGATATTTGATCCAGCATCTCCCTGGAACAGCATATTATTCCTAGTTTCTTGCAATAGCATGCATGCCGAGCATTTAAGAGTCATATCCTTCATCAATACTTTAAGCAGCATGAAATTTTAAAAATAATAAGTGTTTGGCTCAGGCTTATTTGGTCGAAGTCTTTTGTGTTCTGGGATGTATGACAAGCAGAAACTGTTAAAAAACAAAACTACATGATTCTGGCTATGGAACCTTTGTGGGTGGAACAAATTGTCATAATTGTCTTAGATTGTTCAGCTTTCTTGGTTTTTTTTTTCCCCTGTTCATTATCATGCAACACATATTCCAAGGTATATATTCCGTCTTCATACTCTGAGTTTTTCTGATTTTTTTTTTTCTCTTTGCATAACTTAATCTATAGAACCATCCAGGTTTGTATATGTTTATCTTGATTGCTACACCTTTTTAACGCTTCTAATTAATTTTTAGCTAAAGAGTGCAAGTTTAATGGGAGTACTCTCTTTTAGTCCAATCCAGTGGTGGTTCGTTTTGTATAAGAGGATTTAAATGTTGAGAAACTCCACTCAGTGCATTTCTCCTTCTCTTATTTGCTTTCTCTCTTCTAGAAGTTCTTACAGAGAGAGAATTATGTTGATTATGAATCATTTAAATGTACTTTAATTCCAGTCCAGAGTGCAATATGTGTCTATTTCTGTCTTGTCCTAGCTAAAAACATGATGAAAATATAGGTAAAAAGAATATTTTTAATGTAGCTAATGAAAATGTATGTCTATGTATACACATGTATAAAATATGTATATAAAGCTAATATATGTATAAAGTATTTCAGGATTTCTGTTACATATTTGACTAGAAAACCCTTTACAGAGAGTATTTCAGAAGACAGCCTTTCAAGGGGAAAGCTATTGATGGGTATTCTTGGATATTTCGTTTAAAAATTTTCTGTGTCCTCCTGTCAGAATTTGGATACAACATAATATGTGGAATTGCTCTAATCTAATTAATCAGTTCCCTTCTCCCCATGACACTGGAGTCATCCCAGATATCTCTGCTAAACAACTTTGTACCAGCTCTAGCAGCCCACCAATCTCCATAGTCTCTTATAAAACCTGCTGCATGTTGTGTATCATTTTGGGAAAATGGCAAATGAGATTTTATTAGAAAGTATCAAAGCATCATCCAAAAGCTGATTAACTAATATTACTCTATATTTTATAGAAGCATCATTTTGGGAAGAGCTTTCTCCTAAGTGAAATGAAAACTTACTTGTCTATTGGGATAAATAAGGCCTACTGAAACACATGCAGTAGTAACTGATGTTAGCTCAGTGGCATACTTCATGCTTTCTGACACTTTCAATTAGCATGGATCAGTAAAAAGAAAGGTGTTGGATCAGGCAGCCTCCAATGATGCATTACCAGTTGAAAATTAAATTTTGGTAGGCTTATTCATAAAAGAAATAAAGAGATTTAATGGCAGCTGCCACTTGCAAAAGGAGCAATCATTCATGCCTCGGCTGAGCACCCGAGACAGTTTTTGGTACAATTTGTTTGTTTGGTGGGAAGTTCATTTACAGATTTTTCATGCTGATCTAATTGATTTGCAGGAGGGCTAACAACCCTATTTCCTGCACCTGGTTTGACAATTGATACCATCTGGTTCATTGGATTAGCAGCTGTAGTTCACAACTTCTATCAATTCAGACACATTTGACAAGAGTTCTGCATCTTTGGTCTCTTCCAATTCATTTCCTTCTTTATATGCCGAAATCTGCAGAGCTTCTTCACTGCAAAGCAAGGTTTTCTTAATTTATAGCACAGGGATAATAGGATGATGATAATTATTATTCTAGTCTAGTTAGAGCTGAAAAAAGCATGCATAGTGCCTACAGCAAACACAAGGGGATGAATTAACATTGAGGGCCACATCTGCATTTTATTTACTTCAGTGGAGATGGAGGGTGCTCAGTATCTCAGAGGAGTAGAAGATTCATCATGAAGAAAGTAAACGCAATTATTGCATTTTAGAAATTAGTGTCAAGTCTACATGATTCCTTGTTCAGTGTCTCATCTGCTGTAACACAATGACTCCCTGACAGTTCAGTAAATGTTTCAATATATCTCTCGTAATGTGAGAAACTGGGCTAAATTTAAACCTGTGATTTCCTTCATATATACATCATTTTAGAAGTAAGAGGAATGGCTTGAGGGACGCCTTGACCTGCTCTGGGTACATACGTAACTAGCAGGAGATCTTGCTTCTGTTCTCCATGTGCAATGCTGGTGTCAGTTAACTTGTTGTTGTCAGATTTCCCCGCCCCGCAGTATGCTGAGATACAGTCATGCAATGGTGGCCAATTAAATAGTGTTTCTAGTGTAGTAAAAATAAAATAATTAAAGGCTTTTTGGTGATTGCCACAGAATGATGCTTATTGGGGTGGATTACTCACCAGTATAATTTGTGTTGAACTACGGCTGATTACACAGGAGTTGAAAAGAGCATAATGGAGGGACATATCATTGTAATTGTGCCCTGTTCTCATACCCTCTTTGCTAAACCTTCCACTTTCTCAGTCCCAAAAGAAAAAAAAAAAAAAAAAAAAG
>VYZM01022555.1:0-29063 GCA_013398915.1 Dromas ardeola | reverse complement strand
TCTGAGCAACCTGATCTAGTGGGAGGTGTCCCTGCCCGTGGCGGGGGGGTTGGAACTAGATGATCTTTAAGGTCCCTTCCAACCCTGACAATTCTATGATTCTATGATTCTATATTTTGAAATGCGGAGTTGGCTATCCACACAGAGAGCAGGCATTCTGGAATATTTGCAAATACAGTGGAATTTTAACAGTTTCTTCCTCACACAAGATTAAGGATAAAATTTGGTTGACAGTGCTTCTTGCAGGGAAGTGCTGCTACTTTCCCCATTCTACAAACATGTGTGAGAGTGATAGACGAGAGTCCAAGATCTGTGCTGAAGTGGGTTATTTAGCCTGGAGTGAAGGTTAGTGCACTAATCAAAAATAGACGGCTTGCTTTCAGTCAGATTCTTCTTAGTGTCCATAACTGAAAAGACATATACCATTATCTGCCCAGACTATAAATATACTCTACGCATGCCAATAAGATTAAAATATATGGGAGAAGTCAGTGGAAGAAAAATGGATGGATAATTTCTAAATTCAAAACACTTATTTTAGTCCAAGTATTTATAATTGCTGCAAGTGACAGAAATCTAGTGCAATGGAAAATTTTGTGATAAAATTTTCTGGTGTTTTCTAAAAAAATACAACTACTCTCTCTTTTCATCTGGGAGAATTTTAGAGTCTTATCCAGTGTATTTTTGGTACTAAATTATTTCTGGACTAATTTACAGAAAGCCGCTAGACTGTAGGTAGTTCACAGTCCATTGACAGATACCTGCTTTTGATAATCAGGATATATTGTCTAGTTTTGATTGGACACATTTCAATTCCTGGACTGCAATAATTTAACTTACCGAATAATTTGCCCTGTATAAAATCAGAACACATTAATCTACCATTCACTCCTGAGCACATTCTGTAATATTAATTTTAAATATATTCTACCATAAATACTCTTTCCTGAAAACTTAGTCTACAGTATACAATCTGAAAGTGAATATAAGAATATATGAACAAGCAAGTTATATCCACGTGAATTTTCATGTCTTTTTTAATATCTTCCCCTAGCTTTGGTAATACATCTCTGTGTATAGTGGTATCCCATCAGAACATAATTCATACACAGTTTGTTTCAGAATTATTAAGACATTTTCTTTTCCCCTTTTTTTAAAAATAAAAACCTTTGGAACATGGCAAGGCAAATGTGCTTTACTGCAATGTAATTAAAAGCATATTAAGTTATCAAATTAATAACTGAACTAGCAGAACTGTTTCAGGAGCTGCGGATAAGTGTGCTGTGCAATACCCTACTGAAATAATTTGAAAACTTTCAGTTAAATGAGATTACTGAGAAGCAGCAAAGTAATTTCATTTATTGTTTTAAGTCACATTCACATTACTGTTACCTGGTAGTTTTATTTAATAGTGTTCAAGATGCATTTGTAGAATTACATTTAAATAGTAGAAATAACTCCACAGATCTACAAACTATCATTTGTTTTCTACTTCCTTATTCTATCTAGAGGGTAAATTTAGAGAATTGCATAAAACGTCCAGTCAGTAGCTAGACATTAAGAAGACTCCTGAAAATAGCAATGAAGATTATAAGATCAAAAAGTCAACCTTTCCTTTAACATTGATAGACCAATTGAAAACAAAAGAATGGGAGCATGTTAAGATATAAATTTCTTCAAAAATTTCCAAACCATTTCTTCTTAAAAGGTTCTGAATGAACATAAAATCTGGGGGCAAAAAAGCTTTCCAAGTCCAATTACATTAAAGACAGGCTAGATCTAGAGAATTTCAGGGAATGCATAAATAATGAAATTATAATGAAGGTAGAGGTAGAGACCTCCCTTGGGTCCTGAGAGAACTGGTGGGTTAAGTTGCTAAACCACTAACCATCACATTTGAGAAGCTGGGGCAGTTGGGTGAAGTTCCCACTGACTGGAAAAGGGGAAACATAACCCCCATTTTTAAAAGGGAAAAACTGAAGACCTGGGGAGCTACAGGTTAGTCAGTCTCACCTTTTCCCAGCAAGCTCATGGAGCAGATCCTCCTTGGAACTATGCTAAGGCACATGGAAAATGAGGAGGTGATTGGTGACAGCCAACATGGCTTTACTAAGGGAAAATCATGCCTGACAAATTTAGTGGCCTTCTACAATGGGGTTACAGCGCTGGTGGATAAGTGAAGAGTAACTGACATCATCTACCTGGACTTGTGCAAAGTATTTGACACTGTCCCACACCACATCCTTGTCTCTAAACACATGGATTTAACAGATGGACCACATGGTGCATCAGGAATTGGCTGGATAATTGCACTCAGAGTTGCTGTCAATGGCTCGATGTCCAAGTGGTGAGCAGCGATGAGTGACATTACTCAGGGGTCGTCAGTACTGGAACCAGTGCTGTTTAATACCTTTGGTGGCAACACGAACAGAGAAACTGAGTGCACCCTCAGCAAGTTTGCTGATGACACCAAGCTGTGTGGAGCAGTTGACACCCTGGAAGGAAGGGATACCATCCAGAGGGACCTGGACAGGCTTGAGAGGCGGGCCTGTGCAAACCTCATGAAGTTTAACAAGGCCAAGTGCAAGGTCCTGCATGTGGATCAGGGCAATCCCAAGCACAAATACAGTCTAGGTGGAGAATGGATTGAGAGCAGCCCTGAGGAGAAGGACTTTGGGATGTTGGTGGATGACAAGCTCAACATGAGCCAGCAATGTGTGCTTGCAGCTCAAAAATCTAACCACATCCTGGGCTGCATCAAAAGAATCGCAGCCAGCAGGTTGAGGGAGGTGATTCTTCCTCTCTACTCCACTCTTGTGACATCCCACCTGGAGTACGGTGTCCAGCTCTGGAGCTTCCAACATAAGGACATGGAACTGTTGGAACAGGTCCAGTGGAGGGCCATGAAGATGATCAGAGGGCTGGAGCACCTCTCCTATGAAGACAGGCTGAGAGAGTTGGGGTTGTTCAGCCTGGAGAAGAGAAGGCTCCAGGGAGACCTTATAACAGCTTTCCAGTACCTAAAGGGGGCCTACAGGAAAGATGGGGAGGGACTTTTTACAAGGGCATGTAGTGATAGGATGAGGGGTGATGGCTTCAAACTAGAAGAGGGTAGATTTAGATTAAATATTAGGAAGAATTTGTTTACTGTGGTGGTGGTGAGACACTGGAATAGGTTTCCCAGAGAAGTTGTGGATGCCCCATCCCTGGAAGTGTTCAAGGCCAGGCTGGATGAGGCTTTGAGCAGCCTGGTTTAGTGGCAGGTGTCCTACACATATATTTCCCCAGAAACTAATTTTTTAAAGAAGAACCTTGTAAGAAGAACCAAGTGGCAGCAGAGGATACTGGAACACATTCTCACCTGCTTCTGTTTCCTTTTCTTTGCCAAAGGGTCCAAGTGTTTCAGTAACACACAGCCTTGAAAATACTCCCACGTGTATTTTATTGCCGTAAGTTGTCTTAGTAAAATCAGTGGAGCTAGTTGAGCTGGAAATGTTAAGCAAATGTTTGCTGGATTGGTTCCCAAGCAGTGTGGCTGATATTTGTCATGTAAGGGACATGTTTTCTACAAACAACTCTGTGTCTGTGTGTGTGTGCATGCATAAAACGGGGAAAGAAAGACTGAGAGAGACAATGACAGAGACACATGCTCAGCACAATCAAAAGTGTGCTTTTTGCAGCATTGGATGGTTGGTCTTACCAATTTAGGTCCTTCAGATTTTATGCTGTCTCTCATAGATATAATATAACTTTAATAGTTATTAGGAATACAAGCTTAAAGTTTGTCTGTGGCTGCAGGGGTTTGGATCTCCTAATGAGACAAACTTTAATTCAGTTTAGGAAACAGGGAATACATATATAAACTGTAAGTATCACACACAATTACCTTTTTTAGGGATCAGACCTGAACAATGGACAGAAAAGAAAGTAATCATCACACCCATTTGGAGACTAAACTAACTTTGACTTGGATATTTTATTTTTAAAGGGAGAATAAAGCAATTGGAGGTAACGAATATTCGATCAAATTCTAAGAGCATAAAGTGTCATCATTATCTCTTTGCTGAGTAAACCTCTTCTGGCCATATGTTCACACTTCAGCTGAGCAAAAGTGCTTAACAGAAAAAGCATAAGCAAATCTATTAAAACATCACTAATAAAGTCTAGAAGAGACAGTAATGACGATACAATTGGATTTAGGACTCAGTGCTGTTTGGCACCTCTGGCCTTCTGTACAGTTCTGTCTTCCCCAGGGGTGATGAGACTGTTTCAAATGTTGTTTTTGCCAGCTGTGCGCTCTGTGAGTCTCAATCAAAGCCCACTGACACCACTGTGCTTTGGTTTAAACCAAAGCCTGCACTGTTATTGCTGTCAAACACTCAGAAATCATAGACTGGTTCAATTTCTCCTCCAAATTATAAACTCTAATAAAACTATCATTAGGATTTTTAGAAAAGTATATCTGGCTCCATAGTCTCTGGAATATACTTTTGACTGTGAAAGAAAGTGATTTAGAACTGGTTGAAATAGAAAGCAGTTTTTTGTATGTTCATAAGCCTGAGTTTGAGTTTCTGAGTTTGAATTTCAGGAAAAACACAAAGCTCTAAAAGGGTTTCAGTAAACTTCACGTTCCTGCCAAAACCATTTTTTGCAAAATGACTTCAAATATACATTGCAATTTCATTATGCAGGTGCGGTTTGTAAGGATATATTTTTCCAAAATGCAATGTCCCTTGTAGCTAGACAGGCTGGAGGAGTGAACTTCATTAAATTCAACACGGACAAAAGAAAAATTCCCTACCTGGGAAGGGCTTATAATAATTGTTTAACAACACAGGCTGGGGACTAACCTGGGGGTCTGGGCCAACAGCAAGCTGAGCATGAGATAGCCAAGACAGCCAGCTCTGTCCTGGACTGTATGAACAGCCAGTAGATTGAGGAAAGGGATTATCCCTGTCTATTCAGCACACTGCATGTTCCGCATCTGTCTCCCCAGTACAAGGAAGACTGGGACAAGTTCAACGGATGGCCACGAAGATATTTGTGTCTGAAGCACTTGCCCTGTGAGGAGAGGTTGAGGGCCTGGGCCTTGTAAAGCCTGGAGAAGAGAGAACTTTGGAAAGTCCAGTAGCTGCCTGCCTGCCTGTACCTACAAGGAGAGTACCAAGGAGACCCAGAGAGACTCTTTACAGTGATACCTTGTGGGAGGACAAAAGAAAACGGGCATAAATTGAAACAGGGGACATTCTGCCAATAGAAGGGATATAAGGGAATACATCTGGATATAAGGGAAAGTTTTTCCACCCTGGGGGCAGTGAAACATTTGAGATGGCTGCCCAGAGATGTCGTGCAAGCCCATCTTTTCAAGTGCTGAGCAGCCTGATTTAATGCTAGAGCTTGCCCTGCTTTGGGCAGGAGGTTGGACTTAAAGGCCTCCTGAGGGCCCTTCCCACCCAAGCAGCTCTCGAGGTTTGGAATTGTGCAGAATGCCACACAAGTGAAACTCCCCAGAATTGTTGAAAATATGGATGGACGTGTAATCTTTCAAAATTACTATTTGTTTCACTTTGTCAGAAAAAAAAACATAGACACCTAGGAATTTTCCACTTAATCCATTAAGTTGTTTCTAAAGTGTTGCTTCATTATGTGTTCAAGTACTTGGGCTGAGTGGTGGAGAACTATAAGGTTTTTTGCTGGGACCAGTGAAGCACTGAGGTATCATAGACTGCAATTTCCCACTGAAAACTCATTTAAATCTTATACCATACAAAAATATTAATGAGGAACTGGGACTGAGCTGATAGTTAAGGTTCAGTTGACATTTATTCAGTTGACACCCATTGTTATATTTATTTCCATTTGGAATTTTTTGTTGGAATTCCAGAGTTCCCCCATCCGATTCAGACTGGATAATGCAGTTCATTCAGTTGTATGGTACTTCAAGGCTGAATCTCTGTTTCTTGTAAACCTCATGTGACCTGCTACACTGCATCTGCCATTTGTGAGCAATTCTCTGCAGGAACCTTTAATGGTGTAAATTTGTACTGACATAGAAACAGAAGCTACAGAACAAATGATTGTATATATATTAGCCCGGGTAAATAGCAGAGGGAACAAAGAATAATAGTCTCTCTATATATGTCTCCTTATCTACACTTCTGCATTTCTTTATTTCCTTGCATGGTTTTGTGAATTTGCCTTGGCCGCTCTACTTCCCCTCCTTTATTGCTTCGGGAGGAAACAGACTGTCTCAGCATGCTGTCAGTATGTTCCTTGCATCTCCCTATGCCTTTTTGTGCGCTTGACAGCTTTGTCTGATACTTTGTGGGTGGTCCGATCTCCTCCAGCATCTTTAAAGTTTAGGAGCTGTGACGTCATGCCAGGCTCGTGGGAGGCATGCAGTTCTCCTCCTCAGCCTTGTTCCCTTGAGCATTTTTCCTCACTGTTTCAATTCCTTTTTACTTCTTCTATACCAATCCCATTTAACTCCTTACAGTCAGACAGATTAGTGTCATGAAGATAACCTTACTTCTTTCCTGGAATTCATGCCAAACTATATGCTTGTGCAATATCTGATACTGTAAGGTCCAGACTCTTACCAGAACATAGAAGATTAGAGAATAACCATTCCTTGCGTATACATCCCATCAAATGGTAGAAAGATATTGGTTTTGTTTATGCACCTGTACACTTCAGAAATGTTCTGTGCAGCATGCAGAAGCTATACATAACACAAAGGCATTATTGTTAAAGCACTCAGTGTCTTTCCAGAATCCAACTTTATCAACCTCTGTTAAAAAAAGTGTTCACCAACTTTTACTTTATTCAAGTAGGAAGGGAAAGAAAAATGTATTCTAAGCTGGGCGCTAAGAGAAATGGCAGAATAACATAAAAAATATATTGATATGTATCTAAAATAGTCAAAGTGAAAACATTTAAAATTAATATTTTCACATTATCAGGTTGTTTCTTTAAGCTAGCACAAGTGCCTACCACATTCATATGAGAGAGACAATGTATCTGATCTTTGAGGGGAGGGAGTAGCAGGTCCTATGTTAAAAGTCTATGCTGACCCCCTGATCTCAAGTCAGACTTACTGAGTATGGAACTGGAATCCAGAGAGAAGGTACCTTCACTTGCAGGACGTACTGTGGGATGGCTATGGGTGCTCCCATGTGGTAGCCGGAACTCGTTCTACTGAATCACAGGTAGACTGCTCTACCTCACACAACAGCAGCAGTGCACCATTGAAAGTACTCTGCTCCTTTAGGGAAGTGGGACAGACCACCTGCAATTAGCGTGTCTGGACAATGTAGTTCTGGATGGTTTTGCCTCCACCTTTCCTAAGCATCACAATCACTGCATTACAGAGAAGGTCTATTTACTCATCAGATGTTCACCATTATGATCATCTTCAAGTCTTGTCAGATTGGTGTGAAGCTGACATAGATATGAGCAAGAATGTAGCCTGCTCACTTTCACTACAGAAAGTAATTATAGAATTTGTCTTACAAGGCTAAGAGGTCCCAAAAATGAAGTATTAAAGGAAAAATGCAAATAGTAGCACTGCAAGATGAGAGGTCAAGTGAACCAAAATCTTCTGATAGCTGGTTCATAGCAATATTTCTAAGTGGCTTTCTGAGGCCTCTCAAAATTAAACAACAGTATTTAACTGTCAAACAGACAGAAATCTACAAGAGCAGTAAAAGGACATCTTTTTTATAAAAAATACCCACAAAAACCTGGCAGTACATATGCCAGGAGACTTTCACCCACAAAGAAATATTTTGGCAGAATATGTGAAAATCACCACAAACAAAAAAGTCAAATTTACTTAATTATAATGTTAAAATAGGAAATAGCGTTACATTTGGTGCAGTTTGCTGTGGACTAACGCTTAGGAATTCCTGTTCAAACACCAAGTTACTGTTAATTTTGTTTTAAGTCAATTCAGACTAGAAAAAGTTTAATTGCTGAGTCCAATCCTGGAGCTGTTATGGACAGTCTCTAGTCCATCCCCTTTCTTGGGATATGGGAATCCAAGTTCAGTTTTCACAGATGAAGGCTGGACTTCATAAGTAACTTAGACTCATGGGTTCCCTGTCTTTTCTCTTTTTTTTTCTTTTTTTTTTTTTTTCCAAGCAGTCAAGTGTAGCTCGAGGTGAGGTTTTATGTCTAATTTAACACCACTGAAGAAAATACCAGTGAAAAGAAAGAAGAAAAAGTTTATCAAAGAATAATACTTCCCATTAAGCTTCACAGGGGAAATAGAAATCATAGAATCATAGAATGGTTAGAGTTTTAGGTACTGGAAGGCTGCTATAAGGTCTCCCCAGATTTCTGGAGCAGTCCTTGTAGCCACCAAGGCCTGGGCTCTCCTACTGTCTCTGTAAATCCGTTTCACCCACCCTGCATGTCTCACTCATTGGACTTCTACTTTGCATTTTCTCCTTTCATTGCATAATCACCTCTTTACATCAGTGTAGTGATTTTAACATTGAAACTATAAAACGTACATATACCAGTACCTGCTCTCCCTACCCTAACTCACAGCACATTTGATCCGTCTTTTTATAAACCATTCTGGTAAAACTGATGTCTGTTAAAGTAGATGTTTCATCTAGTGAAAATCATTCTAAACTGTGAGCAGTCATTACTTCAAGTGGCTCACTAAAAGCATGTAATTTTCCCAGTACATGCAAATAAACATTGTTAGCATTTTGTATTTTTTTGTCCCCCTAAGTATTCCGTCTGTATTGGTTAGGCTTATTTTCTGCTATTCTTGTAAAAATGCAGAGGCAGCAGCTGTGTATTTGTAAGAGGCTGAGGCAGACCTAGGGGTCAAGGTATGAGGGTTTTATCTCATGCATTTTCAGAAGTGCTTTATGTTGCTATTAATTCCTTCTTGTTCAGAAAAAAAGAAAAAAAGAAAAAAAAAAAAAAACAGAACAAAAACCTGGGAACCCCCCGAGTTTTTGTGCTTTCAAAACAACAGCCATGCAAAAATAGTGATTGACATCCATTTTTAAGTTGGCAAGCTGTAAATTTTTTCATCTAAAAATTCCAAAGGTGATGGCACTGTCATTGACTTACTTTATGATGGTGTGAAAATGGATAAAGACAATACATGAGAAGCAAGAACATCATAAATCTTCTTTCAGAAATCTCTTCTGTCTCCCAGTATAACAAGAAAAGTGAAATTATCAGATTGCATACAACTAGGCAGAGCTGTATTACTTCACAAAATTAAATGATCAGCATGGTATTATGTCAGTTCATGTTGTTGGAATTCACAGAATATTTTCAAAATGAACAGGTGTGCCATCAATAAAATATTGTGTTAAATTTCCTTATGCTTATAAGGATGTCTATGCAAAGATCAAATTAAGTACCTTGCATCCTTTTCATGAAAACAGAAGCTGATCTATGACTCTTTTTCCCCAAAAAAATATGTGAAGAAACTGCTAGAATGGAGCAATTAGCATGGTTGGTTTAAGTGTGTTCTGTAATGGGATCTTGTCATGGAGAGTTCTCTAATTGAATGAAGTCCTATTAATTTTACCGCATCAGTCAAAAAATAAATAGGTCCTATAGTGGCTACAGAAACTAACTATGTGCTACATTTATTTTATTAACAGGACTACTCCTGTGAGAAAGCAAAAGAAATCAGAAGCCCACACATGAGCTATGCAATATCTACAGAAACGTAACTGTTGCGTGAATTCTGCAAATCTGGGGGTGTGTGTTCAGGAAACAAAGGCATCATATGCTGATTTGAGATAAATTCTTAATCTCCAAGCTGCTTTTATTATCTAGCAGATAGATTCAAAATGGAAAAATTTAATGAATTGTAAACTTGCAGTTCATTGGTGGAGATTTGAACAATGGCTCCAATTCTTGCATTGTTTTTATCACACAGCAAAAGGTAATCTCAGAAGTCTCCGTCAGCTAATTCTACTGAGCCCAATGGACATAAAGAAGAAAACAAACAAAGGAAAAAGTCCCATCTGAATCTTCAAATGCATAAAAGGCCAAGAATAATTTTGGTTCAAAGTGACTGGCACCTTCAAAATAAAACACTAGCATATATGACGATAGTACCCCCTTTGATGAATTCAGCTGCAGACCCAATCACATTTTTGAGCTTCAGAAATCCCTCGTGGGACATTGTATTTCTACTGTACAGGTGGAAAAAGGACTCAGGTAGAGGATGAAGGGTACAGTTGGACAGCTGGCCTAACATCTTTGACAAACACAAAAGTAAATTATGAATTCACATTAATGAATAATAGACCATAATGCAAGTAATTGAAAGTAAGAGGCCTCACAGAGAAGAAAAGACTAACACAGATAAAGAGTTCTATAAAATGTACAAGAACGGATACATATATTGTCTGACCTCCAAACAAGGAAAGTGGTAGTTAAAACATTCAGAACTTTCACTTTAGAATCACAATATGATGTTAAAAGAGGAAGAGTTCATGAAAGCATAGATATATTGATTTATTCACTAAAAAATTCTAAATGAATTATTTCACTTCATAAAACCAGTGTAGAAACTTACTGATCAGATTTTAGACACCACTAATTTTTTCCCCAAGTTTGGAAGCCTCTTCTTACTCACAATCCCTTTAAAGCATTCTAAGATGCCATTCAGTCCCTCCTCCCTCTGCCCTTTCCTCTTCCTGTTCCCCCACTCCCTTGTGCCCCCCCCAACAGATGTATGTCAAGGGATAAAGAAAGGAGAGGAAGGGTCTAAGATTCAAAGGGACTTATTTTGAAATGTCAACATTTTGAACTCCGAGTCTTGTTCTCCCATTCTCTCCTCCTCTACTTACCAATGCAAGTTCCTAAATGGTTGTGGGTTTTTTAATGTAATCTTTAAAAAGCAC
This sequence comes from Dromas ardeola, assembly GCA_013398915.1. NCBI lineage: Eukaryota > Metazoa > Chordata > Aves > Charadriiformes > Dromadidae > Dromas > Dromas ardeola. The sequence goes on along the minus strand of VYZM01022555.1, from coordinate 18,171 downwards.
ACAAAATTTTAATTAGAAACTTTGGTAATTTATTTCCTCATTTTTTCTTTCTCAGAATATTTTTAGAGAGAAAATTACTTCTTTCTCAGAAATTATTCCTACTTATTTCTAATTCAAAAAGAACATTGAAGAGTAAATTCCTAGTTTATGACTTTTTCCTTCAGACTATTCTTAATGTTTGGTTTCTTCATGGAGGACCCCACATCTTATTCTTTTTCTGTAAGTGCCCAGCTCAAAAAAGGCAATATTACCTGTTTGATAGACCTTAGTCTACATATTTCTTTATTTCCCTGTACTTTTCCTTTTGGGCTATTCAAATTTTCTATTTTCTATTTTCTATTTCTACTCTTCCATCTGGTCACAATGATTCTCAGGTTCCTTGAAGACCTACATTACATTAGAGATTTTTAATAGCTGGCTAATACAATGAAGTGACTTAGCTCAGATGATGAACTACTCAAGAGTGAAGAAAATTCTTGCTTAATTTCAAACTGACATTCATTTTAATAGAAGACAAAGAAGACTAGGGTGTTGTTATGTCACATAACATTGATACAATATAATGACAGGGATGTCAGATCCAGCGGATAGGTCTTTAGCGAAGAAATTAATGTCTGACTGTAAATCTTTCCTTAAAGTTGCTTCATTGTGGAATCAATGTGGAAATTATCTTAGATAAAAGTCTGAAAGCATCTATTCTGTATTCTTGAATTCATGGAATATTACTATGTCATTTCTGTCTTATGAATTTCAGTTCCTTCTGTTTTTCACTGTCATCTTGCTAGGTCTTTCCTAAACATAGGTGAGTTTAAATTCCTTGGTATGTTGTATCTTTATGGTCTTTAATTTATGTTCCCTTTGCACTACTGAAGTTTTCCATCCCTGGAAGACACAGTTATCAGACTTTTAAGAAATGTGACTTATAGAGGTGTTACTTGCATATACTTAGCAAGAGTGTTCTGCTTGTCCGCATGAAATTTTTAATTGTAACAAATCTTAGAGCTGAGAAAACTTACTTAAAATTAATATAATTACTATTACGTTAGATGAGTCTAGTCCCTAATGACAATGGACAGTAACTTAAAATATTACTATTAATATTCATAAAATATTCAAATGAGATGTTTGAACTGCAGAAATACAATTGTTGGACATTATGCACTGGAAGTAGCAATGATCATTAACAATGAACAAAAGGACAGTGTTGTATCTTGTGAGGTAAAGGTTCAAGTTTGTTCTAATGAGGACACTTTAATTCCAAAGGACACTTTAATCCACCAAGGTAAGGTAAAAATGCATAGTGTGGAAAGCATAATGGAAACAGAACAACAATTAAAAACAGTACAAAATACACCACATTCAGCAGCTTAAAAAAATAAAATTAAGATAATCCATTTCAGAGATAATTTAAGAAATGCCCTGAAATTAAATACAATTCTGATTAAACTGTTTTCTCTCATGGTTTGTATACAATCTTGTCACAGAACAGATTATGTCTAAATCCATAAAAATCTACCCTTGTTCAATAGAAGCCGTTGAAAAAGTGCTCTGCAGCATTTAAGCTCTGTTTAAGATTGAGCAGTTAGGACTCATTTTGGATAAGCCTTCAGTAGAAACTCCATAAATGGAACAATTTTAGCAGAAGTGCGTACAGACACCCCAAGGTAACTATACCTCAGCTGCCAGGGGCTGACACCCCACTCAAAAGAGGTTTTGGGGTGAATATGAAGGCTCAAACAACATTTACAGCACATTAAAAAGTTAGATTCCTAGGCTGGGATGATATGTGACCAGACACTGAGTAGAGGACTGTCTTAAGTCCTCACACAACACATGAAGCAGCTAAGGATCAAAATGTGCCTTCAGCTGTGCTCCTGTCTTGAAGGTATTGTCCTCAGGTACTATAGCCCGATCCCTCTGTTTGCCTGTTTGGTTGGTTTGTTGGGTTTTAATATTCATCCTTTAACAGTTACTTATAAAACATTTTAAGTGTGGCATAAGAAGGATAATGAAAAGGAAAGGGAAAAAAAAAAAAGATGTAGTTATGGTATCCAGCTGTGTCACAGAAACCTAACATTGGCGCATTCTCTTGGTTGGTGGAGAGCTATGTGGGAGACACCAGTCCTTAGTTCAGGCTTTTGCTCCAAAAACTGTTGGTGCATTTTATATCATACTGTCAACAGCAACAATGCAGCAAGACAGGATGAGAACCTGGCCCAGCCCTCACTGCTTGCCTACAAAGTCACATTTACACATTTTTCATCCAGTTTGGATCAGTAGTCATATCTCATAATTAAAAGGGTATCCTTTATCCTTTGATGCAGAAAAAATTATTCGTGATTGTAATATATTGTAACATAAGAAAATAATGATTTTTTATCCCTCCACTGCAAAATGATGGGCATACACCTCAGTCTCTTGTAGCTGAGTTTCAGGATCATGAATTGATTCCGTGAAAGGGAAACTTCTGTTTCTCCTTGTCTGACGAAGCCAGCAACAAAGTGAAACATTAAATCTGTACCCTGTGTATTATGTGTGTTCCTAGGTCAAATTGTTCAGATGAGTTTATGTTTATTAAGAAAAATCTGTCTCCTACATAGGCCTAAGTGAGCTAAGAAATATCAGTTGGTAAATGTCAAGGTGGAGGCATGTACAGGCATGTACAGAAACAGAACTGTGCAATGTCTGGAGAAACATAATAAAACCAGGTAATTCATTCTGTAAACAGCAGAAATAAGAAATCATATTTACTAAGGAGTTTTGCATTCTAAAGTGCCTTTATTTTTGCATTCCATATCTTTTAAAAAAATCAGTAAATCTATATATTTTCCATATATAGCAAAATCTATTTCCTTTATTTTTTCTAAATCCCTCCCTTTGACATTATTTTTTACGCCCATCCAAGCCATGAACAGCCAGTTTCTCCAGGAGAATGCCGTGGAAAATGGTGTCAAAGCGTTTATTCAAATCTAGGTAGACAACATCCACAGCCTTTCCCTCATGCACTAAGCAGGTCACCTTGTCATAGAAGGAGATCAGGTTAGTCATAAACCCATGCTGACTGGGCCTGATTGCCTGGTTGTCCTGTATGTGCTGTGTGATGGTATTCAAGATGATCTGCTCCATAACCTTCCCCAGCACTGAGGTCAGACTGACAGGCCTGTAGTTCCCTGGATCCTCCTTCCGGCCCTTCTTGTAGATGGGCTTCAAATTTGCTAGACGCCAGTCAACTGGGACCTCCCCATTTAGCCAGGGCTGCTGATAAATGATGGAAAGTGGCTCGGTGAGAACCTCTGTCAGCTCCCTCAGGACCCTTGGCTGGATCCCATCTGTCCCCATAGACATGTGTGTTTCAAAGGGATGTAGCAGATAGGTAACCATTTCCCCTTGGATTATGGGGGTTCATTTTGCTCCCCATCCCTATCTTCCAGCACAGGGTGGTCTTACTATTAAAGACTGAGGCAAAGAAGGTATTAAATACCTCATCCTTTTTCTTATCCTTTGTCAGTATATTTCCCCCTGCCTCCAATAAAGGATGGAGATTCTCCTTAGCCCTCCTTTTGCTGCTAATGTATTTATAGAAACATTTTAAATCAGAAATCATGCCAGAAACATCATGCCAGAAAAGTTCAAAAGTCACTATGTTTCATGACAAAGTAGTATACCTCTTCTAATACTTTTTATTGAAGAACAAGTGAACAAAATTTTTGGTACTTCTGTCTGTCTTCCTCTAAGTGAATGCAAGTTAAATATTTTTGTAGGTAGATTCTACAGTCAAACAAATCAGAAACAGTAAGATTTCAGTTAAATTGGCCATTCAAAGGATTCATAACTCTAAAATATTTTCAAAGTGTCAGACTCCACCTTTTTAAAATATTATTTTTACCAGGCTGTGAGTCAGTAGTTCATCGATTTTTTTCTTCAGAGGTGTTGGCTTGTTTTGATCAGAGCATTGACATTGCAAATTAAAATGGAGGAAAAATGTTAAGGAATGTGAATCTCTGAAGATTTATTTTAGAATGTAATCTCAAGCTGATAACCTATATTATTTCCTGACAGATGGTATCAGATGCTAAAAACATAAATAAATAAATAAATAAATAAACAAAACAAAAAAAAACCACAAAAAAACCACTTCAAAGATATCTGGAGAAAAGAAAACAGGTCATATAGCTTTGCCTTTTAAGAATTAAAGCAACATTTTTGATTATGACTAGTTGTCTTAGCAGATGGGAGTTTCTATTTCAGTTATTTCTCTACATCAGTAAGCTGAGTTAAGAGTATAGTGTCTGATGTAATAAGATGTTACATACCTGCTGTGTAATTTTTAAAAATACCAAAAAAAGCAGTGCAAAACCAGAATTATATTAGCTTCTAGTCAATGACGTAGTGAAATAAATTAAAAATATTACAAACCTACCCTTTCCCTTAAAATAAAGAAACAAAAACTAGCTTCTAAACAAGTAAACAAAGCCATAGTCCGTCTCCTCTGCTCCCAGTTGCCAGATAAGACTTTGGCATAGGAATTAAATTTGATTGAAAAGATATTTAAATTATTTAGGCTTAGGTAATTATAGTTATATCACATAAGCTGGTCAGTTTATAAAGGTAGATTTCATATGTCTGGAATGGGACATTTATATTAATAAAACAATGCAATATTATATTGATATAGTAACGACTACACTAATTGCTATGTTAAAACTCATATACATTGTATGCTAGTTTGGGTAAATGCTTTGTCAGTCCCAATATATTTATGGCTACAATACTCTGTATCAATGTTTTGCTGTGATGAATCAAAAAAGCTATGGAAATAAAACACTATTCTTGTTATGATTTCCTCTTATATCTTACTGAGAGGTTTAAATAGGTACTGCAATACTGTTTAAAACTGAGTGAGGAGGAGAGTAGAGATTTTCAAAGGCTGGCAAATCCACTTTATGGTATATTTCCTGTGTGCTTTTACAAGAATTTCAGAAACAAATGAAAAATAATTTACAGAGCAGATTCTTAATCTAGAACAAAGGTAATCTATACAAAATGGGAAAATAAACTTTTGATTTTCTCATGAAATACAAAGAAAATCTATTAATACAAGGAAGTTCTATTAGTCTTAAATATAAACAGACATGGGAATAATAATAGCTACAATAGTAATAACTATAATAATAACAACAACAACAACAACCCTACTGTTCAATTTTTGTTGTTTTTTTTTCCTGCATTATTTTGTTTATCCTTTAGTATTCATCCTGACAACTAAGTAAGTATTGCCTGAATAATGAATGCAAAATGGAGCACTTTATATGTTTTAGTTTTTCTTTACAGATACAAAGATGAATCTTCCTAAAACCCTGTCAGTTAAGGAGATAAATAAAATTGGCTTTTGAAAAATCCCTAAAGTGCAAGGCTGCTTAGATTGTGATTATAATAATTTACACATAAAGCCACAGACATAGAGGCTGATTCAAATGTTTCCTCACTGGGGAAAGTTTCTTTCCAACAACCCTGTCTGCAACATTTTTCCCATGTGATATAGCTAGTACTACCACTAAAATAATAAACAATGTAATCAAAACATTGACCATAATAGAACAAGCACTAGTAGTGACTGTAAAAATTCTGTATTGGAATGTGAAACAAAGAGCAAGAGTCAAAGCATGACTGAAGCCAAACAGATAAGATTTCATGCCTAATGTTTCAGGCAGTTAATGTAGACTACTTTCATTTTCTATAAAGGTTACCTTGAAATAGTCCGAGTCTTCTCTGAACTTCAGAAAATTCCCTAAAATATTTTTGTCCATATTTCTCTACATCCTCTGAGCAGTAGACTTTCTGACTCCAGTTGCTTCAGTGCAACCTCTTCCAGTTCTGAGTGTGTTCTCCTTGCAAGTTCCTCCTAAAACTAATTTATAAGGTGCCAATTTCTTCCACAGGATTTTCTTTTGGGATTTCTTTGGTTNTTCATGACAAAGTAGTATACCTCTTCTAATACTTTTTATTGAAGAACAAGTGAACAAAATTTTTGGTACTTCTGTCTGTCTTCCTCTAAGTGAATGCAAGTTAAATATTTTTGTAGGTAGATTCTACAGTCAAACAAATCAGAAACAGTAAGATTTCAGTTAAATTGGCCATTCAAAGGATTCATAACTCTAAAATATTTTCAAAGTGTCAGACTCCACCTTTTTAAAATATTATTTTTACCAGGCTGTGAGTCAGTAGTTCATCGATTTTTTTCTTCAGAGGTGTTGGCTTGTTTTGATCAGAGCATTGACATTGCAAATTAAAATGGAGGAAAAATGTTAAGGAATGTGAATCTCTGAAGATTTATTTTAGAATGTAATCTCAAGCTGATAACCTATATTATTTCCTGACAGATGGTATCAGATGCTAAAAACATAAATAAATAAATAAATAAATAAACAAAACAAAAAAAAACCACAAAAAAACCACTTCAAAGATATCTGGAGAAAAGAAAACAGGTCATATAGCTTTGCCTTTTAAGAATTAAAGCAACATTTTTGATTATGACTAGTTGTCTTAGCAGATGGGAGTTTCTATTTCAGTTATTTCTCTACATCAGTAAGCTGAGTTAAGAGTATAGTGTCTGATGTAATAAGATGTTACATACCTGCTGTGTAATTTTTAAAAATACCAAAAAAAGCAGTGCAAAACCAGAATTATATTAGCTTCTAGTCAATGACGTAGTGAAATAAATTAAAAATATTACAAACCTACCCTTTCCCTTAAAATAAAGAAACAAAAACTAGCTTCTAAACAAGTAAACAAAGCCATAGTCCGTCTCCTCTGCTCCCAGTTGCCAGATAAGACTTTGGCATAGGAATTAAATTTGATTGAAAAGATATTTAAATTATTTAGGCTTAGGTAATTATAGTTATATCACATAAGCTGGTCAGTTTATAAAGGTAGATTTCATATGTCTGGAATGGGACATTTATATTAATAAAACAATGCAATATTATATTGATATAGTAACGACTACACTAATTGCTATGTTAAAACTCATATACATTGTATGCTAGTTTGGGTAAATGCTTTGTCAGTCCCAATATATTTATGGCTACAATACTCTGTATCAATGTTTTGCTGTGATGAATCAAAAAAGCTATGGAAATAAAACACTATTCTTGTTATGATTTCCTCTTATATCTTACTGAGAGGTTTAAATAGGTACTGCAATACTGTTTAAAACTGAGTGAGGAGGAGAGTAGAGATTTTCAAAGGCTGGCAAATCCACTTTATGGTATATTTCCTGTGTGCTTTTACAAGAATTTCAGAAACAAATGAAAAATAATTTACAGAGCAGATTCTTAATCTAGAACAAAGGTAATCTATACAAAATGGGAAAATAAACTTTTGATTTTCTCATGAAATACAAAGAAAATCTATTAATACAAGGAAGTTCTATTAGTCTTAAATATAAACAGACATGGGAATAATAATAGCTACAATAGTAATAACTATAATAATAACAACAACAACAACAACCCTACTGTTCAATTTTTGTTGTTTTTTTTTCCTGCATTATTTTGTTTATCCTTTAGTATTCATCCTGACAACTAAGTAAGTATTGCCTGAATAATGAATGCAAAATGGAGCACTTTATATGTTTTAGTTTTTCTTTACAGATACAAAGATGAATCTTCCTAAAACCCTGTCAGTTAAGGAGATAAATAAAATTGGCTTTTGAAAAATACCTAAAGTGCAAGGCTGCTTAGATTGTGATTATAATAATTTACACATAAAGCCACAGACATAGAGGCTGATTCAAATGTTTCCTCACTGGGGAAAGTTTCTTTCCAACAACCCTGTCTGCAACATTTTTCCCATGTGATATAGCTAGTACTACCACTAAAATAATAAACAATGTAATCAAAACATTGACCATAATAGAACAAGCACTAGTAGTGACTGTAAAAATTCTGTATTGGAATGTGAAACAAAGAGCAAGAGTCAAAGCATGACTGAAGCCAAACAGATAAGATTTCATGCCTAATGTTTCAGGCAGTTAATGTAGACTACTTTCATTTTCTATAAAGGTTACCTTGAAATAGTCCGAGTCTTCTCTGAACTTCAGAAAATTCCCTAAAATATTTTTGTCCATATTTCTCTACATCCTCTGAGCAGTAGACTTTCTGACTCCAGTTGCTTCAGTGCAACCTCTTCCAGTTCTGAGTGTGTTCTCCTTGCAAGTTCCTCCTAAAACTAATTTATAAGGTGCCAATTTCTTCCACAGGATTTTCTTTTGGGATTTCTTTGGTTCAGAAGTACTCCAGAAGACACATCTTTTCTCCTCACCTTAAGAAAAAACTGCTGTAGTTGAAAACTGGATGATAGATTTCAGCATCACCCAGGCTCATGATACATCTGTGGTGCCTTTCCTCCAAAATGGTAATCCTGCTAAAAGGGGGATAAACATGTATGTGAAGAAAACAGAAGCCATAAGGCAGCAAGTGCTGGTTGAATCCTGGCTTTCAGAAACCTAGCCATTTAACATTCTTAGTCTTTTGTATTGTACTGAGACATCCCTGCACAGTACAGCAATGTCATCAAATGCTCCCCTTGGTGTTAAGTGTGCTTATCCTGTCTATAATATGTACAGAACATCATAGACACTAGAGAAAGAATAACTGGAGTCAGCCATCATGGAAGTTACAGGAATATGTACTTGTTCTTGTCACTTCTTATTGCTCATGGTGCTCTGTAACGTGTTCTCTAGACACATTGTAATACTGGTTATGTCTTTTCCCCAACATTGTGGTCATTCTACCCAAAGTAATCCACAGCGCTCTGCTAAATCAACTCAACTAAAAGCAAAACCATGTGTAGCAATTAACTCTCATTGAGTAATTATGTTTTCTGTATCTTAAAGAAGAAGAAAGAAATGACTTGTAAAGTCAAAGCCAAGTTTATTTGAAAGAGAATACATTTTGTTTCCTCAGTCTAGGCACCAGTCACGGGTGTGCAGCACAGTATAGACTCCAACAGCTGAACTGCTGCTGCTGCCCTTGATAGTGTCATTCAAACTGCTTTTGAGGTTCTCAACAAAAGAGACTCTGAGTTGTTTGACAATTAAATTTAAAAGGCACAGGGGAAATAACAGTCCATAAAAGTGAATGACATTCTCAGAGAGACTCTACTAGCTTTTTTCCTCTCAATGGAGAAACAAAAGGATGACTGCAGTGAGGAGAGTATAGTTGTAATTAACTTGTCATTTGTATTAATAATTATACAGTTTCAAGACTGCATATTTTTACAGTTAAGGTCATAGACTAAAATGCAAGTTCACTTCTTGCATCTCTTAGGCTTCTCATGGGACGTTGCACGATCAATTTAACTTTAAGTGCATTGATTTTTTTAATGTAAAAGGGAATAGTACCATTTCTTTTTTCCCCCAGTCATTTATATGAATTTGCAGTTTTATTTTAGACTTCTATTTTTATTATTATAAATCAGATCTAATAGGGAATTTATTAAAACTTTTTTTTTTTTTTTTTTTAGCAAGAAAATGGTGAATTTGGAGGAGGAAACATTTTATTAAGGTATATAGTTTGCTAATTTCCCAATTTTACTAGAAAATATTTTTCCCAGCCCATTAAAATTCTTTATAAGGTACCCCATTTTAAGTTGAATTAAAATAAAATAGATTTTTTTTTCTTAGACAAATACATTTTTCTTCCTTATTTTTTATTTCAGAAGCTTAAAAGTTCAGAAAGGTTAGTTTAACCAACAGTAATAAATTAATTTGGACTGGAGAGGGTCAAAAGGAAGGCCATGAACATGTTCAAAGGGCTAGGGAACTTACCCTGTGAGGAAGGACTGAAGGAGCTGGATCTTTTCTCCCTGGAGAAGAAAAGACTCGGGGGGGACGTCATCACAGTATTCCAGTACCTAAAGGGTGGCTTCAAAGAGGACAGAGGCTCTCTCTTCACAAGGACCGTGTGGAGAAGACAAGTGGCAATGGGTACAAGTTGCACCAGGAGAGGTTTCATCTCAACATAAGGATGGAAATTTTTTATAGTGATAGATTTTTCATTCACAGGAACAACCTACCCATGAACATGGTAGAGTCCCAATCACTGGTGGTTTTCAAGATATGGTTGTACAGGGTGCTGGGCAATCTCATCTAGGCTTGCTTTCCCACAAAATATTGGACCAAATGATCTTTCCAATCTGGGCTATTCTATGATTCAATGATCTTCTGAAGATTTACTTCCTAGTTTCAGCTGAGGATGGGAAAAATGTGTGTGAAGTTCTTACATGGCTAACAAGAAAATCTTTCCTTTCACTTTCAAATTTACTGTAGGTTCTGTATTTCACCTTGCATTAAACTGTAAAACAAAGAAATAGGTAAGGGATAGCCAGCTGAAATAATGTGTAATTTCCACTTTGACTGAGTTAATCAGTTAACAGTATGGTAAATGTTATGCATTTTCTAAAACTAAATAATTTAGTGTTACATGTTTTAGTCTGTAGATTTGTAAGAAACCATTCAAACCGCAACTTTATTTGAACAGGGGAGGGAGTAAATAAATTTTTCATTTTCAAGACAGATTGGGGAGTGTTGCTTGGAATCACAGTTACTGCATTAAAAGCACAGAAAATGGGTATGGAACAGTGGCATAGGATAGTTGCAAAATCCATATTTTAAAATTGCTCACATAGCATGTATCAGGTTCTATTATTTAAAATTAAGATTAATGCTGAAAAACTTCACACGTTCTCAAGATATGAAAAAAAGCTTTATGTTAAGAGAAAACAGTAGTAATAAAATATTTTACATATATTGTTTATTCATTTATATGACTGAACTGAGGAAAATTTTGTCCTCTGTTACCCATCAGATACTCATCTAATCTCTGACATCTCATTTATTTCAAGTAATTTACACGTACAGAAGCACTAAATCTAGATTTCTGGATTTTTCCTCTGAGTCTCTGAGGACAGATGAGAGAGAGTTAGTGAAAATTACTTTTGCAGTATCTCATTTAGTTGTTTCAAATAAAAAAAAGGTAAAAAAAAAAATGTGCATCATGTGTGGGGCTTTCTTGTTTGTTTGTTTGTTTGTTTGTTTGTTGTTTTTTTTCTTGGTCAGTCTAAAAGAAGCATTCATTACACTATTTATGCCTCATTGATGCAATTTTGTTTCCAGTGTTGTACATGTGAAGAGAAATGCAATCCAATGTATGAGAGGCTGTGATGTATTATATTGCCCTCTTCTGATTTCTTAACCTTAGAGGTTGAGAGTAGAGATTTGAACACATTTTGGAAAGCCTGTTTTCAATGAAAAATGCAGAGTCAGATTGAGAAGTATACATTCAGATTCAATGAAACATTTCATTAGGTTGTTTCACTTGGAAAAAACAAAAGACATTTCATTTTGACATTTCCTGAATTAAATGTTTCACTTAGAAATGAACTTCAGTATTATTAAATGCTAACTAGATTGAAGAATTTGATTCAATGAACCTTTTCACACTGTCCTGACCAAACTGTAGTTTGACCCAGAGCACATTTGTTTCAACTGTATGATATGGTAAAACTTATATACACACACATGTTTGTGTATGTACATACTTATATATTTATATATACACACTGTTATCTGCTGTACATAAATGTTACTGATGTCAGAATTTGAAACTCAGGTAAGGGAATGGGAGTCATTATTTGAGTGACAGAGATTTCATATCAAGCGTGTCCTATGGTAAGTTTTCAGTTTTTTAAGTAGCCTAAAAGATAACCTTGCACACCTCAGTCGTGTCCGTTCTTGTAAGTAACCATTGACTTTGAGCGTAGCTCTGAAAGCAAGAAAAGAATGGTTTAGATTTATCATCAGCTCTGTTGTCTAACAGAATTTGACAGCATGAAACTATGAAATGAATAGAATGATTAAAATTTAAATCCAGCCATACTTACAGTAGATATTAAAGTCAATGCACTTTCTAAGCCAGAAGTCATTGGAAAGACTTAAGGTAGAAGCACTGAACCTTTTGGGGTCCATCAATTTCAATTCATTTGCTCTGATTTTATGGATCAGTACTTGGTCTCTTCACTCTAGTGTCTATGAAATGTCAGTTCTTCTAGTGACAGCTCCTGAATAAAATGACCTGCATATGTAACTATCATTTCAACACTTGTCCAGCATTCGAATATTTAAGCACCCAAACTGTGTGTCTGTTAGAATTAGGCTGATGCAGTGGTAGAGTACAGCTTACTTTGTTTTGCCTTGGCATTGCAATTGGCATAAAATCCAGTCAAATACCATTCCATGGTGCATTTCTATATAGTCTGAATAGTTCTGGTTGTGCAAAACAGCCATGGTTTACCACTCGCCATCTACGTTTTTAGGGGATATATATTTATATTCTATGCAAACAACTAAATTATGCAAAATACATAATGATTATAATGATTATCTTTTTGAAGCAGCTGAAATTGCTGTACTAACAGTGTAACTGATAGAAAACACAAAAACATTGACATGAAAAGCTGATGACCAAATTATACATTATATTTGTTCATCACAACCCCAGTACAAAATATACATTATCCACAACAACTCTGAATCTGGCCCTTTCATTACACAAGAAAGAATAATTTTAATAATGACTAAAAGTGACATGAAGTTTTCTATAGCCTGAAACAGAGTTAGGCTATAGCTTTTCAAGAATATTTAATGAGAATAAAATGTTTTAAATGTTAATAAAAAGTCAGACTTTGAAGGATAGTTTTATTTGTAACCTAAACAGTTTTCTCATACATATAGAAATATGTGCACAGATGCATCAGTGGTGCATACAAGTGTCTGTTTATAGGCAAAGCATGGTACTTAGGGAGATTGGTAAAAATACACTGATGTTTCAAATATTTTGACCATCAAACTTTGAAGACACGGATATGAGAATGGAATATTTTAAAATTCACTGCCTTTAATAGGCAAACCAATTAAAATAAATACACAGTAAAGACATTTTCCCCAATTTCCTAGTAAGGCAGACATTTTCAGGACAATTTCTGGAAGAGATGCTAAGCAACAATCATTACCGATGAAGAGTTTTGTACAAAGCATGCTTAAAAGTTTTGTCATTCTTCTTTTAGTTCTAAAATGAATTATCTGTTTGAGAATGCTGAAACAGTAATATAACACTTGAGGCAAAGTTAAAACTTATATCCCATTTGACATTCTGAAATATATATGGAACACATAATAAAATGTAAAAAACCCAAACAAAAAAAATAAACTAACACAAACCAAAAACTTACCACAGCAAGGTCATTAAAAAAAAAAAAAGAAAATTTCTGTACTGTACCAAATTTTTTGTTATTCATAAAAAAACTTATTAACAATTTTCAAAAAGGAAAAGTGACTCAGCATCATTTTAAAGGTTAAGTCACCCCATCAGGAAAGAAGAAAAATCTGTCACAGTTTACAATTAGCAAGCATGAAATGCCAGATCAGTGTGCAGGAGAGAAAAAAGTGGGGTAAAATTTGCACAAATTATATCAAAGTCTAGTGGATACAAACCCAAAAGTTTGTAGCAACCATTGCTTACTGCAATAGATCAAAGGAAATTCACCAGATAGATTATGCACTGGGCATAAATGCATCTTTAGTATAATCCGAAATTATATTTCCTTTTGAAATCCAGACAAGTTTTACATTAGATTTTTCTGACATAAAGCAATACTGCAGCCATCGAAAGACACCATTTCCATTTCTCTTAAAAATAACTAGCTATGACATATCTAAATTTGTGATATGTATACAATAATCTACTAAATTCCATGCCAACACAATGAAACCTTTCAAATAAGGTAAAAATTCTAACAGAAAGAGGGTCTAGGCCTGTGGAATAGTAATTTACGTCATCTGTTAAAGCATTTAGTTATTAATGAACAATGCCTGATGCACATTCATAGAATCACAGAATCATAGAATAGTTTAGGATGGAAGGGACCTTTAAAGACCATCTAGTCCAAACCCCCTTCAATGAGCAGGGACATCTTCAACTAGATCAGATTGCTAGAGCCCTGTTCAACCAGAATTTGAATGTTTCCAGGGATGGGGCATCTACCACCTCTGTGGGCAACCTGTTCTAGTGTTTTGCCACCCTCATTGCAAAAAATTTCTTCCTTATATCTAGTCTAAATCTACGCTCTTTTACTTTAAAACCATTACCTCTTATCCTATCACAACAAGCACTGCTAAAAAGTTTGTCCCCTTCTTTCTTATAAGCCCTCTTTAAGTACTGAAAGGCTACAATAAGATCTCCCTGGAGCCTTCTCATATCCAGGAAAAACAACCCCAACTCTCTCAGCCTTTCTCCACAGGAAAGTTGTTTGATCCTTCTAATTATTTTTGTGGCCCTCCACTGGACCCACTCCAACAGGTCCATGTCTTTCCTGTACTGAGGACTACAGAGCTGAATGCAGTACTCCAGGTGAGGTCTTACCAGGGTGCAGTAGAGGGGCAGAATCACCTCCCTTGGCCTGCTGGCTTTCTGGGCTGTGAGTGCACATTGCCAGCTCATGTCCAGCTTTTGATCCACCCCAAGCCCTTCTCCTCAGTGCTACTCTCAATCCCTTCATCCCCCAGCCTGCACCAGGGGTTGCCCCAATCCAGGTGCAGAACCCTACACTTGGCATTGTTCAACCTTAATTTTAGGGTTCTGCATGCTAAGTATATTTCTTTTGTGCTTCCATGGTATTTTCCAGGAGTTGTTTTCATGTTCCCTACATCCTATGCAGTTCAAGAGTGGAAGGAGGCATCCTAAGACTACTAAGGGCAACAAGGAAGCAGGAAGTTTTTAGGACAAATCAGTTTGTTTCATTCTGCATTGAAGGGAAAAATCCTCCAAGTTCCATAGATGACCAAGATTACTCATCACACAACTCAAGAATGAAGCTTGGAAGAGTTGATATAACTCCTAGAAACAAGTGCTCCCGTCTATCTCTTCCAGGGAAGCATGTGTCGTCATTGTGCTTGGGGGGCAAGGGAGAGGAAGAAGAACCTTCTTAATTTTTTTTAAAATGTTTTTTAATTGCAGTTACCATTAACAACATATCAAAACATTTGGTATTTTGTGTTGATTTCGTCCAAAATTTTAGAGGATATACTGTTTAAAGTGCACATTCATGCTTTGTCAATACTTTTAACCATCATGTATATAATAGGAAGTAAAGAAAACAGGCAAAACAACACAGAAGCTCATCCACCCATTATGCTCATTCTGCCATTAAAGTTCACTGACTAATGGATTTCTGATGCAGACGGAAGTTTTTGCACCACTGAGATTGCTTTGACAGATCAGGGCACAATAGCTGTGACTGTTAGTCTTTCAAGCCTGAAGCGTTTTCTTTCATGGCTTCAAGCGAAGCCTTTCGAACACAGCAAGATATTCACAGCAGCCAAATTTTTAATACAGGAAAAAAAAAAAAAAGAAGAAAAGTTGCTTTCTTTTTTCAGTTACGAACAACTTAACAAGCTTGCTTCAATGCTGCAAGAATAAATCAAGTTAATTAGACAAAAGTAACAAGAAGATAAGGACAAATGAAGATCCACCAGGTCCACATAATGAAAAGTCCTGTGTCCAGTTCTGGGCTCCCCAGCTCAAGAAGGACAGGGAACTGCTGGAGAGGGTGCAGCAAAGGGCTACCAAGATGATTAGGGGACTGGAACACCTCTCTTATGAAGAAAGGCTGAGGGATTTGGGTCTATTTAGTCTGGAAAAAAGACGACTGAGGGGTGACCTTATTAATGCTTACAAATACTTAAAGGGTGGGTGTCAGGAGGATGGGGCCAGGCTCTTTTCAATGGTTCCCGGCAATAGGACAAGAGGTAATGGGCACAAACTTGAGTATAGGAAGTCCCACCTAAACATGAGGAGGAACTTCTTTACTTTGAGGGTGGCAGAGCACTGGAACAGGCTGTCCAGAGAGGTGGTGGAGTCTCCATCTCTGGAGACATTCAAAACCTGCCTGGATGCATTCCTGTGCAATCTGCTCTAGGGTGGCCCTGCTCTGGCAGGGGGGTTGGACTAGATGATCTCCAGAGGTCCCTTCCAACCCTATGATTCTGTGATTCTGTGATTCTGTGAAAAGTCATGTTTGAAGTAAAATATTTCAGTACCTTGAATTATAGTTCCAAGAATATTAAAAAGAACTAGTAAACGTTGATATATTATGCCACAAGCTTTCTGTGTTTATAAGCTGTCACATACCTTAACTTGTTAGAAAGGAATAGACAGATATCTGAACACACTATTCTTGAGAGAAATAAATACAGCAATTAAACACATATGAATGACCCCTGAGATATATGTCTATAAACATGAAAAATTTAATTCTACAGTCTTCAGTGGACACTGAATTATGTTGTGAAGACCTTCCTTTGATTACCAGCATCTTCTCTTACCTTTTCCCCTACTCTTTCCTGCTATTTATTTTAAAGAATTTAATGGTATGTATTATGCAATAAAGAGCTTGAAACCCAGAGAGAAATCACCTTTTATTATTACTTTAATCTCTTTTAGAAATATTTTTAGTTTCTATGGACAACATTGAAATATATTGAATAAATAATATGCTTCATTCCAAAAGAGAGGTAAATAAATGCACCGGTAATAGAAATCTATGTAAAAGTGCGTATCACTATTAACAGTCTAAATGATGGCCCAGAAAACACTGGAACATATTCATGGGATAGACATAGAAAAAACATAGAAAAACCTAGTTTAACTTATAAGACTGGTGACACACTTTATTTAATATTGCAACAGGCATCTAACTTGGGAGCAAGATATAATACTCAAGTAAAATCCCTACATACTAAATGGGGAAAGGCAAGTGCTTCTGAATGGTTACTCTGAGTATGAAGCTAAATGCGTCAATACCAATAGGTCCCGTAAGCCTCAGTGACCTGCTGTCTTGGAGGTAGAAAGAGGCAACAGCACCTCCTGCTTCACAAGGCCCATGTCAAGTAAAGGACATTCAAGGTCCGGAGGGCATGTGAGAGCCTAAAACAGAGATCTTGACCTGTCGTATACAAGATACACAGATGGGGGATGTACAGGTGTTTCTGTGCTCTGGGGTACACTGCTGTAGGACACACCACCTGTTCTCTACACAGTCAGCACAGGAGTCTGGGTGTCATGGCACTGTCAGGAAAGTACCTGAGAGCTTCCCAGGCTCAAAACTGTATAATTAATGAATTTGTCCTTTTTCAGCAGTTATTCTCCATTAGTCTTTGACCCCATTACTATCTCTTATTTGTCTTTCTCAGTTCATTTTAGATGTCACTCACAACACTTGAGTCACTTAAAATAATGAATACTGTAATTATTTCTTTTAATTAAGAGTACAGTTTTCATATACCAATCACTTGTACTACATCCCCTTTTCACTGAGTAAGCCAAGCAAGATTTTCATTTTTATTTAAAATTCCCATGTCAGGAAAAACATTGCTGCTGGTACTTCCTCTCTTTTCACACTTAATAAAATGCAGCTTTCTCTTATTCCATATAATTCATGTTTATAGGGCTGCACATACTGGCCTCTGCATCTATTGTAATTGTTTCTTCAATAGTACACTCACCCCTTGTCCTCATATCTTGTTTTGTGAAGCCCTACATTCTTTATCTGTTTTAGCCAAGTTATTGTTACTGTTTGTGAATTATCATGGGAAATATCTCAGTACTATGTCTAAGCTTCTTGATTATTATTTATTACCATGAATCTCCCCTATCTATATCTGACCATTGGTGGTAACATGGTGACAAAGGATGAGAAGGTGGCTGAGATACTTTATGCCTTCTTCGCCTCAGTCTTTAGTAGTAGAATAGGTTGTACCCTGAGTACCCAGACCCCTGAGCTAGTATCTAGGGGCGAGGAGCAGAATGAAGCCCCCGTAATCCAAAGGGAGATGGTGGGGGACCTGCTCCGGCACCTAGGTATACACAAGTCAGTGGGGCCAGATGGGATCCACCCAAGGGTCCTGAGGGAGCTGGCAGAAGTGCTCACCGAGCCACTTTCCGTCATTTACCAGCAGTCCTGGCAAACTGGGGTGGTCCCAGTTGACTGGTGTCTAGCAAATTTGAAGCCCACCCACAAGAAGTGCTGGAACAAGGATCCAGGGAACTACAGGCC
>VYZM01022552.1:170546-185614 GCA_013398915.1 Dromas ardeola | reverse complement strand
CCCGCCGGAACCAGGACAGGCAGAGAGGAATTTGCTATAGTGCCAGACTGGGACTCAGTGTCTCACCATTGCAGGGTTTCTAGGGTTCTGTGATTTGGGCTCTGATTTAAATCCTGTACATTTGTACTCTGTCCATGCATTTTCTAACAGGACGACCAGCATGGTTTGCAAATGCAGATGACACAAGGACCAAGTGTTTTCACAGTACTCAGAGTAGAAAAAAATATTAATATACTCATTCATACATTGTTTTCCCAAGTCACAGTCCTAGCTCTCAGGCACGGACTGCCTCTCTGCAAGTCAGATGGACCCATGCACTTTCTTCCCTTAGTCTAATCACGTATCCCACATCATTACTGGAAGACTGAGACCTTATAGCGGCCTTCCAATATGTAAAGGGGCCCTACAGGAAGGATGGGGAGGGACTCTTTATCAGGAGTGTTATGATAGGACATGGGGTAACGGCCTTAAACTGAAAGAGGGGAGATTCAGACTGGATATCAGGAAGAAATTCTTTACTGTGAGGGTGGTGAGACACTGGAACAGGTTGTCCAGGGAAGTTGTGGATGCCCCTTCCCTGGAAGTGTTCAAGGCCAGGCTGGATGGGGCTTTGAGCAGCCTGGTCTAGTCGGAGGTGTGCCTGCCCAGGGCAGGGGGGTTGGAACTAGATGATCTTTAAGGTCCCTTCCAACCCGAACCATTCCGTATGATTCTGCGATTCTGTGATTACAGAGCTACTGGCAACCCTGTTATTGCTGTACAGTTTATTATCTCACTTTCATTTTAAACTAAAGCTTTTTTTTTTTTTTTAATATTTCTGCCATTAGTATATTACAACTAGAATGAAACTCCAGCCTGTTACTTCCACATCTGCATTTCTTGCTTGGGGTTTAATCTTGCTCTAAGATGAGCAGTCCCAGGGAAAGCAATTGAGGTCATCAGCTGCCAGCCGGTAGCAAGGAGGCATCATACCCCTTCTTACTAATCACTAATCGCTTCATTAAGGCTGCCTAGATTTTAGATAGACAGCTGAACTCACAGTTTCTATTTTCAGTCAAAGCCCCTTCTCTTTTTCTAGGTATCATGGCTCTTGGTATCTTCTCCTTCAGAGAACTGCCTGATTGCAAGGAGGCTGCAATAACAGAGAGAATGTAGCCATCAAGTGCTTTGTTCTGCTTTGATCAGAGGCAGAAGTCATAATTTTTCCATCACTTAAAGCTTCCCTAAGCACATATCCTTGATTCTTGGAAGCCATCTCTTCAAGGGGAGAGGTAATATGCATCCTTAGGATGCTAACAAAGTTGAAGGACTCCTACATATTGAAGCCACAGTTCAGAAGAGATTCCTTTTTATGAGCACTGTAGCGGGTACTATAAGCCCACTAATTCATAGCAAAATCCCCACAGGAATAAGCTTTCTCACGCACTTTAATAGGCCTTCAGCATTTCACCTATATGTGCTCTAGAAACAGGTTTAAATGGGTAGAAGTATTGCAGCCTGAAAAGGGAAGCTTGGATTTAATAAGAAAGAGCCTTTAAATTCTGCTAAAAGCAGTTATTGTGGAAAAAAGGAAGATATGAGAGCGTCACACACCCCACATTTTTCCTTTGCTTTCACACAAAACCATAAGGGAAAAAGCAGAAAAGACAAGTGAAATTTTGCAGCATAAGTGCTATGCAGAGGAAATTAATTTCACTAATCAGCACTTGTGGTAGTTACCCTTTGCACTCAAAAGGACGGCCGTTCAAGTACGTCACTGCTAGATTTCTCCTGTAGACTCACTGACATCACCAACTTTTTCCGAATGGCAGAGCCACCATTGCAGAAATGCACTTCCAGCGCAGTCAAACATTATTATTTTGAACACTTAGTAAAAACAAACAAACAAAAAGCAACCTCCCCCTATTTCTCAGTCAACAGCTCAGATAAATACCAGAAAAGGCAGAACTGCGTAAATACCGAAAACCAAAACACAGCACCTGCTCTCCAGTGTGGATTCATAACCACATTCCTTTCTTCAGAACTGCCATCCCTTTTATTGGTTTCGATGTGAATTAATGTTCCCATCTGTGTTAATCAGAACTAAAAGTACATGTGCGTGCCGTTAATACAACAACGTCCAGGCTGAATGGGAAGTATCCCAGATGTGTTTTCAGAGATGCACATCACCAAAAAGTGATTGTGCGAGTGCCCTAAAAACATCTTTGTCAGAGAAATGATCCCATTGCAAAGCAGAGTAACATTTTTAGGAAGTTTTTTTCTCAGCATTTGATGGCTCTAATATCAGCACATGGAATACAAGGCATATGGAGTAATGAACCAAATTCAGCTGATAACACTCATCTGTTCACCAGTGGAATTAAAGACACCTTTTTTCGTTTTCCTCTAAGAGAAGGAAGGCAGCCTTACTGAAGAGATCCCAGCGGCCTGAGAAGTTAAGCCATTCACACAAAGGTAGACTCTCTCCTACGCAATGTCAATAACAAATTAAAAAAACTTTGTGGGGAAAGAGAAAAATCCAACAGTTTCGGGTTACAGAAAATCACCTTCATCTTACAAAGCAAAATAACAATAACAAAACCTCCACAGCTCAAGAGATTTCTTGTTCTCGTTTTTTGCCCTAGCCGTCCCCAACCTTCAGTCTGTAAAACTGTCAAGATTTGAAGAAGTTAAATGCTTCATCCCAGCACAGATTAGAGCTCAAGTATGGCCTTGGTTACAGAAAAAAAAGGAAAAGCAAAAAAAAAAAGAGGACTTTCAGGAAACAAGGGCAGGTTTCACTTGTGCAACCTACTTTCAGCATGGCAGGACAAGACAGCACCGACCCCTTGAAGCATGGGAGGAAGCCTGTCCCTCTCGTGTCCTAGACCCTTCACCAAGAGGTCTCAAAACTAATTTAATCCAAAGATGCTGCTGGGTGATGGCCCACTTCAAGGGGTTTGGCATTCGATGTGCACTGGTGTTCAGGCCAACTGAAGGAGGAAACCTCAGGCAGAGTCCCCGTGCTGGGCTCAGTCCTCTCCCTGTGTTCAGCAAAGGTCGCATGTGGGGATCCTTCCCTTGGCATTGTCCCCTAGGTGCTGTGCTCCTCCACCATCCTGGGCCCATCCTGGGCCCAAGGAAGTCCTCGCTGGACTTCTGAAGGCCACTTTAAACCTGGGAGATGGGCTGAGAGGCAGTGTTTGCCCCTGTACAGTGCTCTGGGCTTAGTGCACCATTGTTCATCAGCCTGTCCGGTGTGATGCATGCTCTAGAGACCAGCGGTCTTGTGGCCTTCAAGAGTGGTTGCATGCTGTGGCAGGCCCTTCAGAGGGCTAACAGTTTTGCAATCAGGCAACATCCAAGCTTGCAGACAGACTCTGTTTGCCATTATCACTCAGCTAGCCAAATCCACAGATTCCTTATCTACGTAGGGCCAAAGCAAAGGGTCAAACTCTGCCCTCATAAGACCAAGGCAGAGAGTCACTGCTTTTAAAGTGTGCTGGGGACGGGACAAGAATCAAAAGCACAGTGTCCAGCAACGCCCAGGGCAGGCAGCATGCTGGGCGCTGCCCTGGTCACGCACCGACAAATAACGTGCTTTGGTGACATGGTGCATTAGAAAGCACAAGTAGTATGTCTGCTGTGCCATGATACGTCAGGAGTGACGAATAAATTTAAAAAAATCTTCTGAACTCAGGAAAAGAGAGGGGGAAATGTGGCAAATAAGTTAAATGCAAAATGCACCCATGTTGTTTGGCAAGTGTAACATCGTCCTGATTACTGCGTGGATATTTGATTTTTACTGCACAAAGCACCAGGGGTTCTTGCCAAAAACAAAGTCGCCTTAATAATCTATAATTAACCTTCTTCAATTACCCTCACAGCAAACTGCTGTACTTTGTTATTGTGAGGCATCACTGTTTGTGTACCCACCATGCAGAAGAGCCCAGCGTTCTCACATGGTCCACACAGGAAAGAATGAGCATGTCTCTGCCCCCACGGCATGCAAGCTGGCATTCACAGTTGTCCTCATTCACCCCTCCTCCCCTCAGGCTAGTTCCTGCAAGCTCTTCCCCTGCAGCAGAGATTGTTCATGTGCTCGTAAAGGAGAACCCCGGCATCTCCCACGGTTTCCACCCCTGCGTGTGAAGATAGAGCAGCAGATACACTGGTTCTTCTCAACAAAGCAGGCTGCGCTGCCCGCAATGGCTGTGCCAGCCCTCCCAGCCAGGGAGTCACAGCCCTCGGCAGCAGCAGGCTGTGAAGAAGACATGGGCTGGTTGGTTTTTTTTAATATTAGCACCAGCTATTTCAGCACATGGGTGGCTCAAACTCTGTCGCCGGCTGTACTGTGCTCTAAGTTACTATTTGTGACGGTGGCTTTGTTGGCTTCTGTTGGCTCATAAGGGGCTGAGAGCCTTGGTCCTGTTTTCACAAGCAGCTTAGGCTGCAGGGCACGGCAGCTCTGCGGGACCATGACTGTGCCTGAGATGGCCTCATCCTCACTACCCTCACTGCGGCCCCAGGACAGAGAGCAGGGACAACACGGCACCATGTGCAGCAGCAGTGCTGGCTGCCGCACCGGGTGAATGATCAGGTAGACATCGCTAAAATGCAGCACCTGGTAGAACGTGCTGGGCTGTATTTTCCATTTCTGTGCTATTACACGGAAGATATTTAAATGCAGCAATGAGCAAGCATTGAAAAGGGACCTGCTTGACCTCAGAGGGCTGCTGCAGCCCTGCCTCTCCTGGCAGGCAGGGCACCTGCTCTCCCTGCTCCAGGTCTTAGCAGTGCCGGAGTGGAGCTGAGGACAGCCGGATCCCTGGAAAGCCTGCCTAATCAGGCATTTTGCTAGTTGGCACAAGTGACTGCATCATGGGGAAGATGATTTTCAGTCTGATTCCTATCCAGATAGGACAGTTGTGTTCTGTGTTACCTGGGGAACAGAGCCTGCCCTTGAGTTCACTGGGGAAAAAAGTGTAAGGCTCTGCGTTGGCTTCACAGTTGGACCACAGTGGAGGCGAGGTCTGAGGTCTTTGGTCCTAGAGGTTTTGCAGAGGTCCACGGAAGTTCAATCTGTCCTAATCATAAAACCACAGTGACAATGAGAAACTGACACAGTGCAAACGTAAGCATGAATATGTTTAAGCATGCATGTCAACACGATGACATGCATATATGAAAATGCATGTGTAAAATGAATGAATCAAGGTGTGAAATAGCACGTTTGAGAAGCAGCTCTTTAGATCTGCCTTCTACATGAGATCTGCTGGGCATTTGTCCTGCCAACTTCAGGAATTTGTCAATATGCCTAAGGGCTGACAACCTGTAAGTGGGTTTTGCTTGTCAGAATGTTGTTTTGATTTTAGCAATCCACAGCTGATTCACATGGTGCTTGGTTTCTAGATGCAGGCTTGCAAAAATCCCAAGAATTACTTCCATACAGTCAATCAGAGAGAGGGACAAATCTCACCCTGGAACATTTATCCCTCAGAGCCCCCTTGGAATCTGGTTCAATATGTTAACCCAACAAAGAAAATAAATAAAATCAACCTGCTTTTCTTGGCCGTCTTTGTGAGTGGCATCAATTTACTGGAAGATGAGACAAGGCCAAGAACCAGCGTCAGCAGCAGGATCTGGTGGGCTGAGGGCAGAGAAAAGGGACAGGTCCCTGTTGGCAAAAGCCAGGCATTAAATCAGCTCTGACTGTTGTATATAATTTCACCCAAACCATTGTGTTTGGACCTCTCCTGTCTTTGAAAGTGGAGTAAGGCAAATCACACCTCGTGCCCACTAACAGCATGTAAATGAGGAGTTAATGAGAACTGATGAACATGCTGCTACCTCGCAGCCCAGCTTCCTACCTGCAATTTCTCCATATGGACAAGCACAGTGTTTGCAAGTGTGAATACCATTCTGACACAGATTTGTATATATAATGCAATACTGATTTCAAGAGGAGTCATGCCTGAAGAGCAGAATTACACCCTCTGTTAAAAGCAGAGCTGAAAGCACTACCTGTAATCAGCGCTGCTAGGCATTGTTATCCTCTGCTTTGGTTGTGGTTAGGCTTCATTTTAAAGGCATTAGCTCTGCCGGGATGAAATTTTATATACCAGATATGGTTAAGACTGATCTATTTTAAAAAATCCACAAAAAAAAAAAAAGAAAAGAAACATCTATTTCTAAGACTAACAGTAAGAAAATAAGAAGCTTTTTTTCCTTGTGCTGAGATTGTGCCTGTATATCCTTACAGGGCTCTGGTTTGTTTCTGTGTTGGAATAAGGAATTCATTGGTCAGAAAAGCATTGTCAGGGACCCTGCTTTTTCTGACCCTATGGAAAAATATGCCCATACGTGCGTTAAAAAGCACTAGCTGGTTTCAGTTTACATGTGCTCAGTAGAGGGATCAGCACAGAAAGCCTCCAAAACCTCCATCTGCAGCAAGGTTGTGCTGGCAACCTGCGGGCTGGACACTCCTCACGTTGGAGTATTTTTCTTGCCAAACACAACATTTTTTGGCAGATCTGCTTATTTAGCGACATCTATGTATCTGTCCTTGCTGATATGTCTGCAGACGTAGCCCACTGTAGTGTACACACAAATCAGACAGCAACACGGGAAGTGCAAATTCAGGGCTTTCAGGAAGCAAATCTCAAAAGGACTCAATTCCAGAAACCTTCCAGGTTGACATTTGAAGGTGGGAGGGGGAGTTCAGGAGAAAACAAACAAAAGCAAAAGCCCCCAAAACCTAAAACAAGAACCAAACCTGAAAACATTTGGACTTCAAACTTAAATGTGGTATCCAGCTTTGGTTTGTTTCTTTTCCCTTCAAACCTAAATGAGAGTAATTTTCTGTAAGTGCAAGGCATGGGACTTCCCCCTTTACATGGGTATCATGACTTTATTGATGGAAACCCTCGGACCTCTAGGGCACGGGTACCTTTTACTTGGTTGTGCCTTCCTTCAGAGGCACCATACACTCGCTGTGAGGCTCAGATGAGCCTGTCTGTTGAACTCAGCTCCCTCGACAATGTATCTTGTCTTCCACTTAGGGCACTAGGAGAAGGTGAAGAAGAGAAGGGGAGGCCTGAGACCTAAACGTGCTCATGAAAAGCCATGAGAACAGAAAAAGCAATCCCACAGCACAGGTGCTTTGTTTGGTCTGTTCAGCAGGTGTGCTGCCTGTGCCCATATACACACAGGTTCGCTCCCTGGCATCTCACAGCCAAGCCCTGGTTTTCAGAAGTTTGCAACCTTCAGAAGAAGGCTGCACCATAGTGAGAAACTTTGGAAGGTTGCAAGCACCACCAGCAACCCAAGGATCACCTTTGGAAATAAGCCTGAAGCAAATATGTCTGGAAGAGCTCTCCCAGGCACTCAGCCCTGTCCCTGCCACCATGGGAAAGATCAACCCCAGGGTAAGGTGGCACTGGACACTTGGAATCACCAGCCCTGTTGGGTGAGCGTGGCTTTGCAGGGGGCTCATGGAGAGGCACAGGCTCAGACTCACTGCCCCCATGCCCTGGTGAGATGCCGGTGCTGTGCTTTTTCCAGCATCAGCACCCTGCTATCACTGCCATGGAGCTTCTCTCACCCAGCAGCCATGCTTCTGCACACCTCTGGGTCCTGGCCATGCTGGTTTTGTCTCTCCCCACACAGCAGGCTCTCCCCCCAGCCTGGTCCTCTCTGCCCTGTCCTCTGTCAGCCTGGCAGGGCTTCCCAGAGCCACCCTGCATGCCCACTGCAGGGGTTCTGTGCCTCCATAGTCACACAAAAGTTCCTTTAAACCAGCTGGGGAGAGCTCACCTGTGGTCACCTTCTTTTTCTCACCTACTACGGTGAGGACTCATCATCAATCAATCAAAATTCCCCTTCCTCTCTAATTTCTGAATGGCAGTGGACAAGCTGGGAGCAAAACATCTTACAGTTACTCTCTGCACATGCAAGCTTGTGCTCTGTGCTGCTGACTTTCATCATGTTTCCCCTATTCCAGTCCTCAGTGCCATTAGCTTTTCTTGTGCTGTAGCCTGAGCGATCTCTGCAGCGACTAGCCCTTCAAATCTGACCCAATCTGATTAAAGCTTATTTTTCTACTGGGTAAACAAGATCACCCCTTTGAGGAGCGTCATTAATAACCCCTTTCCATCCTGCTCACTTCCCTTGAGACACAACCTCCTGACATCCTTTCTTTAGGTAAATCCTTACAACGCTCACATTAATCCCCTGTTTCTCCAGCTTAATGGCTTTGCCTGTAGCACTGTAAGGACTGCCTTTCTGAAGTCCTCTGTCTACATAGTCAATTATCTTATCAAAATAAACCTACTACGATAGCCTGGCATGAGATAGCCTTGGTAAACTCATTTTGCACTTTATCTCATTTCCCATTTACTGAGGTCAGGCTAGTTGGCTGCTTGGAGATCCCGGCTCACATACCACTCCAGCCTGGGTTTCTTAATGATAGCAATGACCTTTGCTATGCTCCTCTCCACTGGTAGAAATTCTTACCATTGGACCATGTTTTCACACGCCAGTTCCTGAACTTGGGGATTATGTTGCCCCTCATTTCTCCCTGCCACCACCCACACATACAACTGCCCCCTGTTCAGCAAGGAGTGCCATCAGCTCTTCTGGTTTGCTTCCTCCTGGCCACGGCACAAGGCGCCTACGGGTTCCTCATACCAGCCTCATTTATGGCTGGACGCATTTGTGTCAGTCCAAGCATGGTCTCACAGGTTTCCCTATCGCAGCCAAGACAACTTAAGCCACGCATGGCTAGGTTACATCAAAGCGGCTGGCATGTCGGGGATATTCAGTGGAAAAAATGAGTAGGCTCTGGAGACCAAGGATGGGATAAGCAACATTTCACTTCCCAAGCACCAGTCCCAGTGCAAGCAGATGACTGAACAGCATGCAAAAAGCTCTCACACTCCTCTGCCTCTTACAGCCCCCCCAGCTACCCCAGCACGACGGCTGCTTTGACAGACCAGAGACCAACACGTTTCCCACACCCAGCAAACGCCTGCTCTGACACGAAGCCTGACCCCTGAGCTCATGCTCTTGTCACACCCATGTCAAACAAGAAGCCGTCCTGCGCTCCCGCTGCTGAGGGTTTGGGTGGAACATACTGAAGGGGTCTTCGATATAGAACGGAAGCGCAAGTGTTATCTTCTCCTCCGCTCCAAGCAGAATTGACTGCTTGGAGGTGAGGCAGAGCCGCTGGCATTGCCGGGGTATGGGTTGCAGCAATATCGGACCTACAAGAGGGGCAGCATCCTTATTCCCACACCTCCCTCCGCCTCCTGGAGTTGTGATTTTCTTAACTTTCAACTGACTCATGACAACACATGGTCTGACATATATCACCAATCAAATACATTTGGGTTTTTTTTCCCCCCAAACCAGATCCTCTTACACTGTCTTGCAGCTTTGTGCAGTCACATACCTGGCAGATCAGTGACAGACTATTTCCTCCCAGATCTCAAATGCTATCTCAGTTTTAAGAGCAAGAGGTTTCACAGTTAGCAGCTTTCTTTGCCTAGTGATTGCTGTCAAGAGCTTGCCCCTCCTTTCTGCCAGACCAGGGCCATCGTGGGAACACACCAGAGGGCTAACCATAGCACAGTGGTGTCTTTGGTGGCCTCCTCCAAAGGCTTCATTCCCCTGCAAGTTTGGGTACGTGCACGGGGTGAGGGCGAAGCAGTCGATGTCCTTGCAACACCTCCCCGCTCCTCCTTCCAGAAGCAATTCTCCACGCATCAAGGCAATGTCACCATTGAATTGCATCACACAAAGTGCGTAAGTACAGAAAGGAAGCAGGCAGATATTTTTAAGCCTTGTTAGACGAATGGATAAAACAGAGCATTCAGTGGTGTTGCTCATATGTTCCTCTTCCGTCACACACCAGCACTTCCCAATTCTCTGAAACACAATTCATGAAGAACGAAATGCAGAATTAACCTTTCAAATGTCATGTTTTGCTGTGCCTAAGACCCTTCCCACTAATTCTCATGCCCCTTGGTTCTTTTGGTATACGGCCAAACTCAGGGGTCATTCCGAGGAACAGCAGTGTTTTAGAGGGAGCTGGTAAAGACACAGTCAGAAGAGAAAGGCAGGAGAGAAGGTTCAGGTCACAGCCCAGCATCAGAGAAATCCCTTTGGTGGAAAATAACCACCCAATCACGCAACTCAAAGCCACTACAGGGCTTTTCCTAACCTATCATACCTAGGATTTTGCCTAGTCTCAGTTTAAGTCATTCAAGCTGAGGAAAGTTATCCTTCAGCCTGGCAGGTCCTGGGGCTATAAGCGCTCCCTGATAGGTTAACAGGAATTTCTGAGCACCATTCTCATCCGTCTGCTTCCCCAGACCTCAGCTAGTGCCTCCACCTCTTCCTTACTCAAGTTTAGCTCTCACGCCTGTACACAACCTGTGATTTCCTTAGACGGCTTGAACACACTTGCAACTTGCTGGCAGAAGAGATCTTAACTCCCCAGCCTTGCTCCTTTCCCACCCTTATTTTTACACACTCTCTCACCTTCACCTAACTCTATTTTGCCAGGATGGAGGGCCGAAACGGCTTTATGCTGGAGGTGGATGACCCTCACAGCAGGAGGTGGATGCATGCAGCTGGGAGGAGGGAAGGCTGGAGGGAAAGAGGAGGAGCAGTGGTTTTTTGGAGGGGCCCAGCAGTTAATTTGCCTATGCTGTAGTGTGGAAGCACATGTTGCCTGTGCAAACCACACGTGCTTGGCCACATCTGCTGCGGTTGCAACGCCAGCAGCCTCAGCAGAGCTACCATCGGGATCACAGTCTCTCCCAGAAGGCTGGACTCCCTCTCCTGTGGCTGTTCTTCATATTCCTTGCACCTGACACATCTTTTCTACAGTGTGGCCTGCAATTATGTTCCCCAGAGTGTATCTTTTCACACAAAAAGGAGAAACTCACCCTCAAAGCAGAAAGCACATTCAGCACTTTAAACATTGCTGCTTCTGCAATGCCGGAAGAGCATCGCGGTTCAAAACCTATAGCATGATGAAACCTCCTCCCCTCCCATCGCCAAGCGGCTTGCCATGTTTAACCCACCACATCCTGCTAGGGCTTATCTTCATTGGAAAGTGCCAAAACCCTCGAAATTTAGCCTGCCGGTGGCTGTGAGTTGAGAATGGCTGTAAGGCAGGCTTGATGGGCCCCTCTGCTCGCAGGCACGACACCCCTCCGATGGGCTCCCCTGCTCTACCCCAACACACTCAGGAAGGACACAGGCGCAACTGCCAGCAGCTCATGGAAAGAAAGCGGCAGAAGGGACAACAACGCAGACAGCTTCACCCTGCAGGTGAGGAGCACTGTGCCAGCACTGGCACACAACTGAAATTGAAAACATCACTTGATCTACATCAAGGACCAACTGGCCTGACAGCCCTGGTGCCTCAGATCCACTGCTTGAGCCAAACCCCATGTCCACAGGAGCCGGCCGGGATTGCTTCACTGACATTCCCAGGCTCGGAAGCAGGACTTGCAGTCTGCTGGGGAAGTTTCTGTCCCTACACACTCCCGTTTACCAACAAGCCAACTATAAACCTAATGGAGGGGCAGTAAAGTTGAGTTCCTTTTGCTAGATGTGGACGCGGGAGAGGTGATCAGAGCCCTCAGCTTGCCCAGGAGATGTTCCCTTTGTCACTGACCTTGCTGGATGTCGCAAGTCGGCATTGCACTGTCTCTCTTTGTGGTAAAGCAATCTGCTTATCTTCTACTCTGCAGAACTACGGTTATGAAACAGACTCAGTGGGGGTTTTTTGATTTTTTTTTTTCTTTTAAAACCTGTGTTAAAGAGGTCTTTTGGAAGCATCCTGAGGAGACTGGCAGCTGCCACAATGCATAGGTCACGCTAATTTTCCACTGTCTCCCTTTTGCCCCGAGCAGTGAGCTAGACCCTTTCTTGGACAGTCTGTGGAAGAAGGCAAGACTGGACAGAAAGAGGCAGACATTTCTGCAGCGAAGTCTGGTTTCTCAATGCAGAGGATGAAGTCCAGTATTCCCTGAAACCATGCTGGTCACCCAGAGTCACCTCCTCTGCTGCCATCTCCAAAACTTGTTTCAGCCAAGCCCTTCAAAATGTCTCTCACTATTCCCCAAATATGCCCACGCATGATCCCACGTCCAGGCAAAAGCATCTTTGCGCCTGGCTTCCCCCCAGGCACAGGCTGTGTTTGCAGCCAAGGCTGTTGCCATCTGTTTCAGCTGTGCTTCCTTGGACAGGAGGGAGGGAGGTGAGGGCCCCCCACATCATTACCAGGCAACAAGTGAGGGTCACCATCCCACCAGGGTTAGCTGGAGAAACTGAGGCAGAAAGTGCCCTGCTGTGTCTAGAAAGGAAGCGCAGAGCCAGAAGCACTCGCTGCCGCTGGGTGCCCATCCCCTGCTGCAAACATCCAGCCAGAGCGAGAGCAGCAGCCCCGAGCATCCTCCAGCGAACGCTTCCCTCACACGTGCATGCGGAGTCATGCACCGCTGCCTCACCAGCAATCGCTGCCCGGGCTCCCCGCAGCGAGCCAGCCAGGTCCCGAGCAGACCTCACGTGGCATTTGCTGCCCCTGTTTTGAATGCCCCTGTTACAGCGGCTTATTATTTACTGGCCAGTGACAGACACGCACCTGGGGACTGAGAATTAGGGTAAGCCCAGAAATATTCCCCACTCAAAAAAATGCCTGCTGTCATTACAGAGAAAAAAGCACTATTAAAAGGACGAGAGACTGTTAAGGGGTTGGCACTGGTCCAAAATGAACATGCTCAAAGGCCCCAGAAGATCCCTTGGAAAGTCACCTTTGACCCTGGGGGGCAAAGAGAAGAGGTGAAAAATGAGAACTCCAGATGTTCCCTTGCAGTCCCATTTCAGGGACAGCTGTAGGATCTAGAACAGGAGGCACTGCCACATTTAAGAGGGTGCACTGTGCATTTTTAATATTCACCTTCCTTCAGCTCTTGGCCTGAAGGCCTCATGTAGTTCTGAGGAAATGTCCCACAGGCTCTAAACCAGTACGTAGCTCCAGCACTGCAATGCTACCCTTCACAGCCCCTCCAAATAGGAGCCCTCAACCCTGGGCTCATCTAGAAAGGCACATTTTTTTAGTCAGAAAGAATTACCCTTTTTTTCCAGATGAATGTGAAGGAAAATTCTGAGTCTAAGTGAGTGCTAACCACAGTGTCCAACACATGGCAGCGGCATGTCAGTGAGCTGCTCCATGGTGGTACTTTCCAGAAGGCATATCCTGGCCATTGGTCCACCGCAGCCTAAATTTTCATTAAAAAAAAATACAACAAAAAACCCCAGAAAGGTGCAACATGGTGAGTCTCTAACTCTTTGCATGGCTCAGAACCAGGCGGCCACCCTTGCCAAGCAGGAGCAGTTGTGCCCACCGCTCCACGCCATGGGGTGAGTCAGGGCAATGCTGCCCTGCACCACCTTGGAGCTGGAGGTGCTCCCTGATGGAGAGCGCTCTCCTCGCCCACCTCGTGGGCGTCCCATGGGACTCATATAAGGAGATTCCTTTGGGATCAATGCTTGCATTTGACCCTGAAAACTGCCCCCCTCCCCACCCCACGTTTGCAGGCTCCTTATGCTGGCTCCTGCTGATGGCTCATCGTCCATCGTCTGTCAGCAAGGAGCCCTCGAAGTTTTACTGTGACACATCTCAGATGTCACTTAACTCCATTGCATGTCTTGGTTTGTTTTTTAGGAAGCTGAAAGAGATCAGGAACCAGGAAACAATTATGAGATCCAAAGATCTCAGTGACGCGGAGATCCCTTGTGCTGATGCAGAGGCGTTCTCCATTTTCCTGTCCCTTTGGGCAACCCTGCAACTTTCCTGCAGCAGAAGCCCTTCCTCCAAGATAGCCAGCCAAAAGTGGGAGGGGATTTCCCTCTCACAGGCCCAAACCTTAGGAGAGAAAAACCCCGCCTTGCTCTTAAGCGCTGCGCCAACCTGAGTAAATTCAGAGCTGTTCTATATAAAGCAGAGAAGCAGAAAAGGTCATCAGGCACCGCTGGCAGTGCCGAGGCACCGGCAGCTTCTTTTCCCACTTCCTTTTCTGTTACTATTTTCTCTACCAGATGCTTCTCAAACTCCACATTTGCAGCAGGGTGCAAAGGAGGAGCAGATATCAGAGTGGGCACAGCATACTGAACCTCCCCAGGCGCTGGGGCAGATGGTCCGGCGCAGCTCCATGGTCTCAACTACCTGAAAATCCTAGGTCCCCGCTCCAGCCCCCCCCCCCCTTTCCCCCAAATTCCCCAGGGACTCTGCTCTGACCCAGCGCTACATTCGTGATTGCCCTGAAATCCCCCAGGGCTGCAGCTCAAAAACTACCACTGCTTTCTCTCATATGCGAGGGGGGGGGGATTTTTATTTTTTTTTCCCTTCGTGTAAAAGGCTGGTACCTTCTGGGGTGAACCGGGGCTCTGGAGAGCTGGTGTGCAGCACGTCAACTGACCGCCAGTCGGTGAAAAGGTCTGGCCTCCAGCAAACGCAGCCCGAGCCACGCTACATCCTGTTTCTTGCTCCTGCTGCCCTCCCTTGTCTTGCCCGTTCGCTGGATGCCCTCAGCTGCCTAACCACCACCAGCATTAAAAATAAAAGGATAAAGCAAGGCGACGGCCTCATCAAGGGCCTCGAGATGCAGCATAAAGCGCAAAGACTAGCCCTGGTTTGGAGAAGGCTGGGGTCACCCAGGGGCTGAGCTGGGCCGAGCTGGGGGCTGTGGGGAGAGCCAAGGCTCCTGGTAAAGGCTGGAGGCTTCTGCTCAGGCTGAAGTGAATGAATGCTGAAAAAAAGGATGAGGAAAGAGAAACCGAGGCTGGAAAAGGACAGGGAACCACCCCCACGAGGTCTGCCCCGGGCGCAGGCCCTGCTGCCCCACAGCAGGCTCAGCCAGCAGGAGGAGGCTGGGGCCGCTCACCCAACTAGCCATCAGTTTAAACAGAAAAAGCAGGGGAAATGCTGAAAGCGCCTTTCATTTTTACTTTTTCTTCTTTTTTTTTTTTTTTAAATTAATAAAATACTTCATTTCCATGCGGTGACTTCACCC
>VYZM01022552.1:159762-170251 GCA_013398915.1 Dromas ardeola | reverse complement strand
GCTCCCGCGGCGGGCCGGGCCCCGGCGGGCCGTGCTGGCAGGGCTGGCTGCGTAAGTACCTGGCCGGGGCCGGCAAGAGGCTGCCTCAGCCGGCGGCGCGGATCCCCGGGCTCGGCCTCTGCCGTCCCTCCCTGCCTCCGCGAAAGGGCCTCGCCGTGGGGCCTGAGGAGGAGCGTGGTTTTGGAGGGGGAAGGGGAAGGAAGGGTGGGTATGACTGAAAGTTCCCGCTGGGATATGGCAGCTCCGCCGGTGCCTGCTGTTGTGGCTGGCCTGTGGAGCAAGGCCAGAGCCCCTAGAGCCCCCGTGCTGCCCCTGCTGATGGCCTCTGCGAGGCCCTGCTCAAACGGAGCCTCGGGTTATCCCCGGGGTGCGAAAGCCGCCAGGAGCCTGATCTAACCGTGCTGGTGTCGTGGGCTGCACTCGGCAGAGGTGGCGAACGTGGGCACGGTCACATACCCTACACGCATTCCGGGTCTCTGACCCGGTCATGACACCCAGCGTCATCCTGGGCTGCCACTGCCGCCACCCCGGGAGGAAATGGCTGGCTACCCCCAGCCTGCGGGGAAGCGTGTGCTTTGAAGGAATATATCCTCTGAGGGAGACATGGGTGCTAGGCTGGGTATCCAGCCTGCTGGAGTTTAGCAGTCGAGGCTCTTACTGAACTGGGTGAGTTTTTATTTTCAACCTCCCTCTCTGCTGGAATGGGTCTTGTGGAGGGCCACGAAGGTGATCAGAGGGCTGGAGCACTTCTCCTATAAGGACAGGCTGAGAGAGTTGGGGTTGTTCAGCCTGGAGAAGAGAAGGCTCCGGGGAGACCTTATAGCAGCCTTTCGGTACCTAAAGGGGGCCTACAGGAGAGATGGGGAGGGACTCCTTATCAGGGAGTGTAGTGATAGGATGAGGGGTAATGGTTTTAAACTGAAAGAGGGGAGATTCAGATTGGATATCAGGAAGAAATTCTTTACTGTGAGGGTGGTGAGACACTGGAATAGGTTGCCCAGGGAAATTGTGGATGCCCCATCCCTGGCAGTGTTCAAGGCCAGGCTGGACGGGGCTTTGAGCAGCCTGATCTAGTGGGAGGTGTCCCTGCCCATGGCAGGGGGGTTGGAACTAGATGATCTTTAAGATCCCTTCCAGCCCAAACCATTCTATGATTCTATCATTTTATGATTCTTTTTTTTTTTTTTCCTAGTGTTTTCTGCATTGAAGCAGTCCTGGGGGAAAAACTGTGTCCTAAGATGATGGAAAGCTACGTGGCATCGATGGTGCTGAGTGCAGCTGGTGATGCGCTGGGCTATTACAATGGGAAATGGGAGTTCCTGATGAGCGGCCCAGACATCCACAAGGAGCTGGCGGAGATGGGGGGGCTTGGCAACATCAGCATCCAAGGTTGGAAAGTCAGTGATGATACGGTGATGCACTTGGCCACGGCTGAAGCCCTGGTAGCTGCTGGGAAAAAACCAAGTTTAGCGCATCTCTATTCCCTGATTGCAAAGAACTACAAGGAGTGCATGAATGACATGAAGGGCAGAGCTCCAGGTAACCCCTCCATAATGCTGTCTGGGCAGGCCCGTCCCCTCGCTAACATCTCTCCCTTCCCTGCAGCTTGGAGCTGAGGCTGGCCCTGGCTCTGCTTTTGGCTGTTCATAGCGTCAACTGTATTTCACGTAAAGGCAGAAGTTTTCCACGCTGAGTACCTGTTTCAGGATGAACTAAAGAGAACAGAACAAGGCAAGCTGAAGTGGTTTGGGCTTCTCGGAAAGAAAAAAATACCATTTTGCCCATGTTTACAAAACATTCTTATAGGCGTGTTTGAGGCCTGGCCTTGAGCTCGGGGGAAGGAGGCCAGCTTTTGCGATGGGGTTGGGCCAATGGATCAAAAATGCAAGTTCAACCATGTATAACGTGCACCCTGAGATGCTGTGTTAAAGCAACGCATTTAAACAGAGAATTAATACAGAACTTACCATGATAAACACAATAAATTATACATAAAGTATATTTAAAGGCACAAAGAGCCTTGCTTGTAATAATTAAGTTTGTTAAACCCAAAGTCTCCTTGTGGCTAACTCTGCATGTTTACTTTCTATGCCAGGACAGTCAGGCCAGAGTCGTCTTTTCTGGACGCTGTACTTCCATCATCTCTCTTTTCTCTGCATAGGCACAATGGTGCCGAGGTAGGGG
Source organism: Dromas ardeola (assembly GCA_013398915.1). Lineage (NCBI taxonomy): Eukaryota > Metazoa > Chordata > Aves > Charadriiformes > Dromadidae > Dromas > Dromas ardeola. The sequence continues at coordinate 168,067 of VYZM01022552.1, read as the reverse complement.
CACAGGGAGGGGGGACTGGCAGTGTGTGGCAGTGTTCAGGAAGGGCACCTTGACAGGCTGCAGTAGCCAAACTGTATGCAACATATTCCTGTAGTTAGTTCCTAGTTCACCCACGCCTGCTGACCCAACTCTTCCCTGACGATCCTGTCTCTCTCTGGATTTATGGCCCAGCCTCTTTTGGATGCTCGAATTAAACTTGAATGGGAGCTACTGAGGCTGGGCCTGTTAATTTGGCTAGTGCAGGCAGTGTGAAGTACCCAGGAAACACTCAAATTCAGCAATGCTATGCAAAGTTTATACATCAAAAAGAAGTTGCCTAGACATGCCTGTTTTCAGCATTGCTGTCTTAGGGTCACCGGGCATAGTGTGACAGCTGTGCATTTCCAAGGTAAACCAGGTTGGAAACTCAAGCAGGAATTTATTGCGCTTACCTTTCCGGAATGACCTCCTACCCTCGTGTAAAGAATTAAACTATTGGTATTCTTTAACACAGATGGTCTCAGTTATTGGTGTAGCCTAATTAATAAAATATTTAGGAAGGGGTAATGATGCTTGCCAGGATAGCAGGAGTCGTCAGGTTAAACTTCCAAGAGACTCGCTGCTGTTTTGGCAAAGGAGCATCTCGTAGTTCCCCAGCTGATGGGGCTGCCAAGGTGGACTAACTGCAGCTGGCAGTGAGACAGCACCTGGGAGCTATTTTTTCCTCTGGTATCTAAGCTTGGTGACTAAAACCTGAGATGAAAAGGAGAAGAACATAAAATTTAAATGTTAGTAATTAATAGCTAAGGATAATAGCACACCTGCTGCAGTCCTGTGAGTAACTGAGCTGCAATATGCTCAAAAGCAGTTCCTATTTGGAAGTGAAGGATTTTAAAGTAAATTTGCATTGGACACTAATCAGAATGATAAGGAGAGGTCAGGTTATCTAGCTAAAAAAAGAAATGCGACTTCTTTAGTGGGTCCGTGGACACTTAACCTCATAAAATTTTGGGGAAAGTGGGGAAAGCAATGTGGAAAAAAATGGAAGTCTGTTGGGGATGTTCTCACAACAGCATTCTGGAGTGCTCCTGCTGCAGCTACAGGAAAGGTGCTTGGCTCCGAGAGCTTGAATCCTGACACTTAAGAGTTTAATGCCCACTGATGTACTACCAAAAGGAATAGCTAACCTATATTCTGAAAAGCTGTCTGCAGTCTGGAGTCTCCAAGCCATGTTGATAAATCCTAACGATAGAAGTTGCATGTCAGTAACTTCTTTTGGCAGTTCAGAGTAAATGGATTTTAACTGAGAGCATAACCCAAGGTGATGCTGTTCTGGCCAAAGTAAGTCCTCACCAGGGAATTGCAGCCCTTAAGGCTGAGAATGGAAAGTTGCTGCTGTAACTTTCACGCAAAAGAGAAGAGATTCCCCCAGAACCGTGGGGGAAAGTCACGTTGCTCGCCCACGCAAGGGAGTCCAGACCTGAGAACCAAGAACTGCAGTGACAAAGGGATTCCCACAACTAGTTATGAGTCACCAGGCGGCTATGGCAGGGTCCCTCGAGTATGCAGCCCCAGGAGAAAACTCACTGAATTCAATGGCAAATTAATCCCTACATCCATTACTGCTCGTTGTGATGTGCCACAGCCCCAAATTCATTGTTCTTGGCAGATAATGAAGCCAATGAATGAAGCGACACAAGCATGGCCATATTTCTTTTTTCATAATACAACTACATCTGCCTCAGCTCTCCAGAAAGTCTGCTTCAAAACTTTGTCTTTCGGTCCAAATCCTCCCCCTGTGGAATTATTTACCACTATGTGGTTGTTTTAACTCACTTTTTTTATGTGTATTGATCGATCCCAAACAACTGTTGCTGTCTGTGCTTATGAGGAGTCTAAATAAGTGGAACAGAAGCCTATTCCAGCAATAGCATCCAGTTGTACTTGAAACTTTTTCAGGTTGTCTTTCTTCAGACACTGCACTTCGCTTGTATTTCTTCTTTTCTTAGACCAGTAACCTCCTCAGGTTACTTTTAGTTTCTTATTGTTAGTACAAAGGATTCCTAACCAGGATTTGGTGGATTTCCAAAACAAAATTTCCTGTTTCAAAAACTCCTACGGTGTTTTTCTTTTTTTTAAAACCTGTTTTTTAAAAAGACCTGACAATGTGATTTCAGCTTAGTCTCCCTAAATCGTCTTTCAAATGTTTCAATATTTTAACTGTTTAAAAGCATGAGGATAATACTTGTAATACTTCGTAAATCACAAGAGTATTAGCCGTTGTATACTGGTTTGTTTTACACAATTTTTTTTCATATGCAGGTTATCGGTAGTCATCTTCTAAAGTAATACACACAGGTTTAAAGCAGTAAGTAAGTTGTTACTGCAAAATAACCACGCTTTCCTTACAGTTTAAGTCCTGTCATCTTCCTCGTTTTCTTTTGACTACAGTTAGTGCAATAACACTTCCAAGAACAATCTCACTTTTTATCAAGGACTGAGTTGCCTGCTCTCAACCTGCACAAACGTGTCCTGAAGAAATGTCTTTCTCACAGTTCCGCCAAGATTACGGAGTGCGTTTTGGTTTTGTTATGCAGATTTTGATTTTAATCTACCGTAGACCCTTTGCCCTCTTCCCTTCCTGGCAGAAAGTCTGTTTTACCAGGAACACATGAAAAGGGTAGTCAGCACAGCTTTTTAAAGACGTGTCTTTGTTTGACAGGTTCTTTTTAATGTCCTATTATAGGTCATAAGTGCAATGCTTAGTACAGTTAGATTTTTGAAAAAATGCCTCAATTTCCTGATAATCATCATGAAGTTGGAAATTATACTGATATCCCTCTTAACGATTTTGATACATAGCAGCCAGCGCTGAATTAATTAACTACATGAAAAGCAGATTTAGAGGCCTGAACATATTCCCACTTTGAGACACCACAAAAACAAACGCCCAGGCAGCCCAGTTAGAGGTTGGTGGCGATCAGTCCCAGCAGAGCCCAGCGCTACCCACACCAAACGCTCTGCCTTCTGCTTCTTCCAGCAGGGAAACAACGGCCCCGCAGTTTTCACTCTGCAGATCACCGGGAAGAAGCATGTCTTAGGAACATCCGGCCTGATCCAGGGGTTGGCTGGCCGTGTGGCACCGCAAAAACAGCAGTTCTCATCTACTGGGAAGGGTGTGACGGTGGCGTCATGCGAGAGGCTGGTGCCAGCACAGCAGGCATGGATGCGGCTGGTGAAATAGCTGGTCTGGTTGGTGCCTGGGTCACTCTGTGGGGAATTCATGAGAGCTGAAGTGGCCTGGCGTAGCAGCCCATTTTTTCCTGTGGGGGAGACTTGCATGGGCCACTTCCATTCTCCAAGTTGATTTCAGTTGTCAGGCTTGCGGGGCAAATAGCCCGACAGCCACAGGACCGAGCTGCTTTTTCAGTTCAAGACAGCTTTTCGCGGGGAGCTGGTCCACCCGTTCACGCTGCACAGAGGGCTGTATCCTGAGCTGGTCTGATAAGCCTATAATGTAACAACACCGTCGGAAAAGAAATACGCTAAAGACACTTAGACCAGAAGCATCCACATGACCTTATTCCTGACAGCAGCCAGCCTTATTTATTTTTAGCACATGTCCAGAAGCCAATCTTAAAGCTGTGCTTGGATGTGGAGGTGTTTTGGTTACGAGGGTACTGTAAATAATGTGTGCGGTTAAAACAGACTGCCATATACCAAATCCTACTGCCAAGCATGTGCATGGAAGTGCAGAAGTGAACAGCTCTGCAGAGTATTTAGCGCAGTACCTAGTTGTGATTAGCAAGCTCCCAGATCACAGTGATCTAATTGCACCAAAGGTAATTGAATTGTAGAGTTACGTGAAGTTTCTAGGCCAGGCGTTTTCCTTGCTGCTCTGTTCTACTTAGTTTGACTTTCAAAGTAACAGAGCACCTGCAAGTTTATCAGCTACCTATCCCGTTTAGGCAGCAAAGTATAGCAGCAGCAGTCTAATTTTGGGTGCAGGAGCAGGTCAACTGCTGCTGCTGCTCTGTGTGTCTGAGAGAGGACTAGGCGCACTGTGGTTAGGAGGCTAGTCTTTTGAGTCTCCTTCTGCTGTTGTCCAACACATGAAAACTTAAATGAAGCTGCTTGAAACCTGCCCTTGATTTACCTTTCTGCTGGAGAAGAAGTATTTAAGATTTGGCCAGAAGAGAAGACAAGGAGAAAAAGGCAAGGTAGAAGAGCATCAAAGATAATTTGATGTTTCAAACCTGTATCCTCTTCCTTGCATACCAGCATTTGGGCTTAGCTCTCAAAACTTGTTTCACCGTCTTGGCTGGGGAAGCTGTCTGGGCTATGAAATTTGGATGTGTTTGCGCAGATGCCTTTATCCTATGAACGTGCTGGACTAACAATTGAGTTTCTGAAGAAGCCGCACCGGAAGAAGTGGAGTAATTTCTTTAAAAAGTAAATAGCAGAACTATGAAAGACATGGAGGTGGGCAAGGAGGAGTTACACATAGTGTTTTGCATAACAAAATCGTGGCTCTGGTTACCGTGGGGTGTTAAAGGAGTCTGAAGGCAGGCATGGGTTCAAGCTAAGGAGACTCGTTCATGGTGGCTAGGTCCACTGGGGGTTATTGAACATAGCATTTTGCATCCATCTTCTGGCTCAAGCAGGTTTGCTGCAAGCCAGGTGGCTTGGGGAAACACAGTACTTGCCTCATTTTTTTATAGCGTTTCCATAGATATTTGTTAGTGTCTGTGTTTGGAGATGACCTAGTGGGCTGGACAAACCTTTGGTCTGACCTAGTACAGTTGTTCTTCAGTTTATTGAAGGGGAGTACAGTAAAAGCCAGCTATGCAGACCATGTTGGGGTGAGGGAGATGCCACACTCATCACCTTCTGACAAACTTAAACCGCAGCAAGGGAGATCTGGAAAACATTTTGTATCAGTGAGGCAAGGGGAAAAATTCCTGGGGAGCATGTGGGGTCACCGTCTTTAAAGGTTCCTAAACAACTGCCAGGAAAAAAATGCAGAGGTACTTGGGCATGCCTTGGATCAGGGATTGATGTGATCTGGTGGCCCTCCAAACCTCCTTTATATATGTCTATCTAGATATATATGTACAAAATATACCTCATATATATAGTATATATGTTTTCTAGATCAATTATTAAATAAATAACATGAAATGTAAATATAAACAATGCAAATTACATAAATCAGCAGTGGAATGTTTTTTACTTCCCTAGGCTTTTAGATTATCTTCACAAACAGGAATTATCAGGTCTGCATGGGAATATGCAGGATGCACCGGGAATTTAAGGCAAGAAACATACGTGAGCAGACAACCGATGTTTTTACAGCAAAGCCCGAATCCCTTGCAGAGAGTAATGCTTCCTCCCCTGCTACCCTGCCTGTCTTCCCTTGGTTCCCCAGCTGTGTGACCCGGTCGCCTACTGATGCGTGTTTCTGTTTCTTCCTTTTCTTTCCTTTCTTTCTCTCTTGGGCTGTCCCGCTCCTGTCCAGGTGACACGTGTCAGGAAAACGCGCTGAAGCTGGATCCGGCGCGGCCGGACGGCTGGAGGATCCCGTTCAGCCGCCGGGGGGGAGGCTGCGGGGCCGCCATGCGCTCCATGTGCATCGGGCTGCGTTTCCGCCACCCTGCCCAGCTGGACACCCTGGTGCAAGTCAGCATCGAGAGTGGCCGAATGACCCACCACCATCCCACCGGCTACCTGGGGTCCCTGGCTTCGGCCCTCTTCACGGCTTTTGCGGTGAACGGCGTGCCCCCCCCGGCCTGGGGGAAGGGGCTGATGGAGGTGCTGCCGCGGGCGAAAGCCTACGTGCGAGACAGTGGTTTCTTCGTGGAGGAGAACATGGAGCAATGGTGAGCTGCGCTCCCAGCACCGGGTTTTGTTAAAATTAAAATAAACCTCACATGGAAGAGGGCGAGCCGTGTTTATACTTAATCTTCAGTAATCACATTATGGTGAACCCCTAGAGCAGCACATGCCTGCCACGGGATCAAATCGATTCAGAAAGTCTCTGAAGCCCCTCAGGGGAAAAATACCTCTAACTTACTTAAAAAAAAAGAAGTCAGATTGTGTTTGGGTCTTGTCGGTGTGGCATTTTTTTGGATCCAGTATGAGGTAGCTCGACTCGTCATCTCAAGCAACCGTGTTCTAATGAAGATGGGAAGCAAGGCCGGGGAACAGCACCAGGCGTAGGGCTGAGCTCAGTTTGAAAGTTATAACCAAATGCGGCTGCAGATTCGGCGTGGCTCTGTGCGCAGGGGCACGCAGAGGCAGGGGTGGAGGTACTCTGAATTCGGGAGGATGACTCAGTTCTCGCTCTGAGCCTTTGAATCCTGTGCAGCGCGACAGCAGCAGGTGCTGGGCTGCCTTCTCCCATGTGGCTGGAGGGAGGGGAAATCTAACTCACTGAAACATGTCCTTGTGCCTCTTACTGTAAATCATGTCCCTAGGTTGACAAACAGGGGGGACGCCTACCATTTTGCCGAGCCATCGCTCCGGGCTCTTGATGTGGCCGGGAGGGCCTGCGGGGAGCTCAGGTATACGCTTCTGCCGCAGGATGTCTCTCGCAGCCCCTCCATCCTGTCTCCTGTTTTGCAGGCATTACTTTGAAGAGCAATGGGAGAAATACCTGGCGGAGAGAGGCGTATCGGACGGGGTTTCGCTGCCCACCTTCCCCCCCAAGTACGGCGTGGAAGAGAGAGACTCGTTCTACACCTCCCTCAGCTACGACGGCTGGGGGGGCAGCAGCGGGCACGACGCCCCCATGATCGCCTACGACGCGCTGCTGGGCGCGGGGGACTCCTGGGCAGAGCTGGCTCACCGGGCCTTCTTCCACAGGGGCGACAGCGACTCCACCGCTGCCATCGCGGCTTGCTGGTGGGGGGCCATGCACGGCTTCCGGGGAGTCAGCGCCTCTCTCTATGCCCACTTGGAGTACAGGGACCGCCTGGAGCGGGTGGCCAAGGACTTGTACCGCATCGCCTAGGCAGGGGGCGGCAGGGCCCCCCCCCAGGGGCGCGCTTATCCCCCTGCCACCCCTCGCTCACTCAGGGATTTGCAAACTTCGTTCGGATTAAAGCACGCGAGTGTAAGCCAGAGCCAGGCCTGATTTTTCTCTGTGTGTGCGTTGGCTTCAGCGGGGAGACCATTTCGGGGCTTGTGGGCAGTGGGTGAGGGAAAGCAGTTACAAGGGGGTTTGGTGGGAGCACGCAACGGTGCGTCTGTCCCCCCCCAGCAGCCCAGCCCTGCGCCATCCCTCCTCCTCGGCGGCTGCGCATCCTCTGCTCCTCAAGGGGGGCAGGAGCACCCACTGCAGCACTGCTAGCGACGCTGCTCCAGCAGCAGGACAGGCAGCAAAACCCGCACAAGCTGCCCCGCAGCAGGGTCCTGCCCACAGGAGCGTTCCAGAGGGGGGTCAGGGATGCACCCCTGGCTGCAGGGAGCGTGCATGGACTAGCAAAGATGCCTCCTGGCAAACCCACGATGGCCAGCCCCAGCTCGCCACCCTGTACTGCTGATGGGGGGGGGGGGTGCCAGAGACACCACTTGCCATCTAGCACTGAGCATGTGTAAAGGTACAACCTCTGCTCCTCAGCCATTACAGCAGGTACAGCCCACGGGAACCGACTTTTTTTTTTGGGGGGGGAGGGCAGCAAACAGCCAGTTTTGTCTGGGGACAACAGAGTTTTCTCATACAATTATTTTAGCAGGTGATATTTTTTTTTTTTTGTTTTAAATCAAGGTGGGAAAAACCCCAAACCCAACCTGTCAGCTGTGTTGGCAGGGCATTTTTTGCACAATTCCACAGCACTCTTGCTATACAGGTAAGACTGTATCAGGCTACTTCCCCAATTCGGTTAGTGGGGGAGTTCAAGACGACTGACCAAACCCTCATTCCGAGGTCAAAGTGGATAATGAGAATTAAAAGGCTGCATTTTACACCAACTTAAGCAACTTCTGTAGTGACCTATATTATGCTGCTTACGTCAAGGTTACTAAAGATTATTTGCTTAACATTTGCTATGGATAATTCTATAAAAAATATGTTTTTGCTTTAAATCCAGAGTATGACACAGCAAAGTAGTCCTTTCAGAGCAATTTTAAACCGCTGTATCCCATTCACTAAATAGACCTGCCATGCCTCGGCTAAATGTTACAGTCTATCATGGGATGAATTAAGGGATGGGAGGGAGAAGTGTGAAGAGCCAGAGGGTGCAAGGTGTCTGCACGCTCCCGCCTGCAAGAGAGAGGAGACGCGGTGCCGGGGCAGGAGGAGAGACGATGCATGGGGGGACGGGGG
>VYZM01022552.1:114291-158703 GCA_013398915.1 Dromas ardeola | reverse complement strand
TGGGGCCAGTAAGCAGTTATGTCTCGAGGAGGCAGACTTCACAGAGGAATGAGTGAAATTTGGGCTTCCCAGCGGAAGAAGAAACCGATGCCGTTCTGGTGGAGGAGCAGAGGTGGCTGACTTCAAATGCCCTGGCGCGGGAGGGTCCGCGGCCACGTAGGCCCTTTCCCAGCTGGGAGAGAGGACGCGTGGTGCAGATCTCCCACCCGAGGCTCCGCCACCTCTGAAACATCAAGGCATCAGGGTCTAACCGAGTAGTGCTACAGAGCATCTGCTGAGGTCCCCTTCTCTTCGCAGAGGGCAGTCCCACCCTCCTGCAGAGGCCAGCGGCTGTGGGTACGGCACCCCGCTCGTGAGAGGTGGGGGGGGAGGAGGAGGGGATGGGGGGTCTTGCAGCTGCGCCCATCTGCCCCGGTTGGCTTCAGCCATGCTGCAAAAAATAAATGGCCAGATTTGCCAGGAAGACATCAAGGAAGACAACGAAAGGCCATTTTTGGCAAACATTTTTTCCGCCAGACGTTAACGCTTAGGGCGTATGGGGGAGGCGGCGGTTTCCTCCACAGGACAGGGCAGGGGTACTTGGCATTACGGGGTACGGAAGCTCCGGTGCCCCACGTGGCGAGAGCCCTGGTTTGGTTCGCAAGAGCCATATCTTTCACAGAAAGAACAGCATTTCCTGCCACAGCGACTGCCTACGACAAGAGCAGGTGACTTTGCCAGGAGGGGGAGCTTATGGAGGAACGGTTTCTCCTCCTAAAGCCCCAGGAACGAAAAATGGAAAATGCACACACGCAAACAGGAGAAGATTTCTTGCGGCCCGAGGGGACAGGGAAGCCCCCAGGGCACCAATGCAGTGCAGGCTCCTTGCCTTGTCCAAGCTTGTGCTGGGAAGTAGTGCAAGCCGCAGGGAAACTCGTGACACGCGGTGGTTAATTGTGTGTCCCCACTGCGTGGCGTGGCTGCAACTGGGGTCCTTGGCTGAACCATTCAGGGGCTGTGAACCCAACCGTGGAGCTTCCTTCCCCTTTCCCCCTTTCTAGAGTCATTACTTTGGTCATGTTGAAGCCTTCAGAGACTGGATCCAGCCACTCGCCCTCAGGCGACTGGGGCACAGAGGGGACCCGCCTCATCAGAAGTGGCCGCATGGACACCAGGGAGGAGCGCGACTCTGGTCAGCTGGACTGTACGAGGACCCTCTTTGCTACCGACAAGTCAGGGCTTTCCGGTGTCCTCCTTTCATCTCCCCCTTCAGTTCCCGGAGACAAACTAAATTGCTTTTGTCCTGATTGCAAGCTCGCTGAATATTCAGTCTCTCCAAGACCAGGGAATGCTCCCAAAGGTGAATTGCCCCCTCCTGAGAGAACAGTAGGATAGAGGCAAGAAGACACTGAGGCTACAGCCAGCCTTTGAGATGGACCTCCCGACAGCCCAGCTAACCCCTCAGAGGTTGACCTGGCTTTGTTTTGGAAGAGGGAAGAGCTGGCTGGCGCACCTAGGGAAAAGATGTTCTTCACCGTGGCACCGAGTCTGAGGAGGAAATCCACAGTCTGTTTTGGAAAACATGTACATTTACTTCTGAAGAGATCGTCCCAGGGCCAAAAGCCCCCTGTGATCTCCTCACTGTGTGGAGGGCAGGGGACGCCTAACAGTTCTTGGAGTGACCAAAAAAGAAATGGCAATAAAAAAGTAATGGCCCAAAGGACAGCAACTGACAGGAGCAAAATTAATCCGAGAGGAACATCCGCTATGTACAGCAAGCACAGGGACCCTCCATCTGTCGGGGTGAGGGGGTGCGTTCCCACAGGCGCTGGAGGAAGCCTCGGATCTTCCCATCCCCGCTGGCTGGACACCCCACAGAGCTCAGCCGCCAGGCTGGGGCACAGACAGTGAAACAAATGAAACAAGAACAACAAAACCCACTCTGTTCCTTAGGGATCCCGGTCTGTCTCTGCTTCTCTCTCTCTCTGCACGTCCCCCCGGGAGCCACTGCCTCTTTAGTCTATGGTTCCCGGGTGGATGCTGAGGACCGGTGGCTCTAGGCAAGTGGGAGAGTAGTTGAGGTGAGGCTCTTTGATCCACAGCAAAGGGACCCCGTTCTTGCCCTCCGAGTTCTTGCTGGAGTTTCGGCTCTTGAACCGCACCAGGAGGATGGTGATGATCAAGATGCCGAAGATGGGAAAGGGGTAGAAGAACACAAAGTAGAAGAGGGCGTCATTGGAGCAGATGACAGACTGCAGGGTGGAGCCTGAAAAGAAACACAGGACGGTTACATTTCACAGCTTCTCTGCAACGCATGGCCTATAAACGTCTTCAGAAACGTAAAAACCAGATGCTCATTAGTTTGTGTCAATGCAGGAAGTGAGGCTTTGAGAAAAATACCAATATTGGTAAACAGAGCAGCAGAAAAAAAGCTATTGCAGGGCATGTTTCGGCTTTATTTCCCCCAAGAGTTTCACGAGTGCTAGAGAGTCCCCCCTGGATTTTCTGTGTGGATTTTCTTATGTCTTCTAAAGCTGGGAGCTTTGCAAAGCATCGTTTCCCTCCGAGGTGGTACACAGAGGCAGCATCCCAGGGTATCTCTCTTAAGGGCCCACAAACTCTCATGACCTCTCTGGGGCTTCTAAGCCATCTGATGGCTTCAAGAGTTGCTAGAAGGAGACCCTTGTGCCACAGGCTGTGTCGTTGTGCAAAACTAAGCCAAACTGCAGCTGTGTTTCCCAAAGGGAAAAGCTAAACCCCAGTGGGGGGCAAGGTCTGCCCCTGCTGACCCAGACACACCAGGCAGTAGGTGCACTGGGATGGGCAGCCCTAGCACAGAGCTAAGCGCAGCGCAGATGTGCGAGCCCAGCCAAGAGCTGGGCTACAAGCCACCGAGCTGACTGGAAAAGCACTGGCACCACAGATTCGCCCCAGTGCCGGCAAGACGTGTCCCATTCACTCCTTGGCCTTTTTATTTTGATTGAATCAAAGACGCAGGGGATGCCAGGGCCGTGCCCCCAACAGGGTTGTTGCCTCTTCTCACCTGCATCCTGCACATGAACGGCGACCGTCCCCGACTCCTCCTCCGCCAGGCGGTACCACACGCCGTTGGGGTCCACCAGCCATTCCTCCACACGGCACGAGTAGTTGCCTGTGTCGGCACCGCCGGCTTGCAGCACCGTCAGCCGGAAAAGCACCGCTGAGAGCCTCTGGAAGCGCAGGCGGCCCTCCCAGCGACCGGCCTCGGGGCTGAAGACAGCGTCAGGGCCCACGCTCAGCACCGCCTCCCTCTCCTCCTCCTCCTCCTCCTCGTCCCCCTCTGTGCGGCCGCCCGCCTCTTTGGCCCGCAGGTTGTACCACGTCACCGCAAAGTGGGACTCCGGGCTGGAGCGGGACAGGATGCTGCAGTCCAGTGGGAAGGACTCCTTCTCCTGCACCGTGAGGTTGGCGGTGGCCGTGTCCACCTGCAAGGTGGGATCTGAGATGACAAAAGGGGAGAGGTGAGCACTGAGCAAAACGCTACTGTCAAAGCCACCCTGCCCCCAGTGCAAACTGACTGTCACGACTCCAGTGCTGGGCACGATCGAAGCAGAACCCAAAGGCTTGATGCAGCCTGCCAAGTCCCACGGGTACCTCTGTGGTCAACCTTGCAGGCTCACCATCCTCACCTCACCACACGCCGCCTGGCAGAGGGTCAAACAGGAGCTGGCTGCGAGCGCTGTGCTACCACCCTGCCCACGCAGACCCTCGCACTAACTAACGGGCGTGTGTGTGGGGGCAGAAACCTGCTGCAGCTCATCCAGATGCGCTAGAGGAACACGTCAGGAAATACCGAGGTTTGGTGCGTGCGCTGAGGAGCGATGTAGTACTACTCCCCAGCTACCGGTGCAAAGAGCATTGCACTCCACGCTCATTTTCTATTTCTTTGAGAGCGCTCAAAGGCCTTGAAAATCAGTATGACAGAAGAGGAGAGGATTTTTTCCAGCAATTTGGGAAGTTATTTAAGGAAGAGGTTCTTCCATGGAGATGTCCTCAGCACAGACACAGCAAGGATGCTTCCAAAATCTGCCTCTCATTTTTTAACTCTAGTGCTTGCTGCAAGGCTAGAGATGTTTTTACCTAGCTGAGATACAGTGGCCATAATCTAAGATGAATTGATTAAAGGCTGACTTCAAGAGCAATTAACATATGGTTTAGTCATCTTGCCAGGGAACACACACTCCAGGGATCTCAACCAGTCCGCATCTAAGCTTTCATTTAAAGATTAAAAAGCCCTTTCCGACACGGGAGCTGAGCAGGAAGGGCAAGCCGATAGCTCGCTGAAGAGAGAGGCGCCTTCTCCTCCAGTGGAGATAGCTGGGCAAATTCTCCCTAGTGCAGACCCCGGGGGTCCCCGCAGGAGACGGCTGCTGTGCCCCAGCTCTCATCAGCTGCGGGGCTGCTCTGCTCAGTGGGGCTTCTCATTACAGCACCTGCCCTACACTTTTTAAGTGGTCCCGTAAGGAAAATCTTCATTAAGGCCAGGGCTCTTCAGGCCATAGGCAACACAAGTGTTTTCAGTTCACACCTTCCCCCAGAAGACCCTTAAGCAGAAACAGGAATGAAGTAGATCCTGAGATTTTGGAGACTACTGAGGTAAAAAGGAGGGAAGGAAGGAAACGGCTTGTCAAAACTAACAGAAAGCCTCCACCACCTCAGCAGGCTAAGCAGAAAGAGGAGAACTGCTGTCTGAAGGTGCAGAGAGGGTTTTTTTTTTTCCCTCCTTGCTCATGATTATAGTCCTGAAAGAGAAGCATGGAGATCCTAACTAATGAGACATGAGTCACAAGCTACGCTATTTTTACGGTTAGTCATTTTGTTAGCTACTGGCTGCCACGAAAGAAAAACAAACAACAACAAAGCACTTTTAGAAAAAAATTATCTTGAATTAGTGCACCCCCAGCTCCCTCTCTTCTTCCCACTCCACATCCGTCCGCAACTCAAAATGAGCCTCGAGGATTTCCCCTGCCATTCATTCCCTCCTCCACGAGGGCTGGCAATTCTCAGCCTGGATGAAGAGCTGCACTTACAACCATGCAGAAATGCAGCGTACAGGGATTGCCCGTCTCTGCTCAAGCCATCTTGGCCAGCAAAGTTTCCCAAGCAAGAACCTGCAAGCACGGACCTTTCCCAAGCAAGCTTCTCCTTTGCAGTACAAATCTTCTCCGCCATGACTGACCACTAAAGTCTTTCCAGAATCTTACCCTTTTGCCAGCTCCGTTGCAGAGTCACGAGGCTGACACCTCGCTGGAATGAGCAGGCATAAAGCACCACAGCAGTGTTCGCAGAGCGGTTGCTTTACGTGCTGGAAAGTACCCAGCAAATGAGGACCGTAACTGTTATCTGACCTACAGCCTTTAAGACATTTAACCTCGAGTCATTTGCCTCAAAAACTAGGGAATCTGTATTTTCCAAGGTAAATTGTCCTTGCAGCTTATCTGTTGTTAAAACAGACAGAACTTAGCGGAATACCCTGGGAATCTGCTTTTGAGGGCTCAGGAGTCCCTGAGTGCTGGTCAGTCTTTAAGAACTACCTTTTAGAAGCACACGAGCAGGCAAGTCCACTGTGTCCTAAGTCAAGCAAGTGGGGCAGAAGAGCAGCTTGGCTGAAGAGGGAACTCAAGAGGAAAAAAATCTGATCTCTGTAAACAAAGTCAGGCTCCGCAGGAAGACTACAGAGCTCTGGTTCGTATATGCAGGGAGAAGACACCAAAGGCTCAATTAAGAGTTGAAACTGGCCAGTGTTTTGTCAGATAACAGGGAGGGCTTTTTAAAGTACATTAATGGCAAGAGGAGGTCTACAGAAAACGTTGGACCAATACTTGTTGAAGATGGTCATCCGACTAATAGGGATGAAGAAAAAGCAGAGGTATTCGATGCTTTTTTTGCCTCAATCTTTAATAATACTGATTAATAAAATAGTATTACTTTAATAATACTGGGTGTTAGTATAATACGAGCGTGGGAACAGTGAATTTCCATTTGTGGACATTGAAATGTTAAGGGACCAGCTGAATGTTACCAAGTCCCTGGGGCCTGATGGGATTCATCCCGGAGTACTGAAGGAACTAGCGGATGTTACGGCAGGATGCCTCTCAATCATCATCCAAAGGTCTTGGGAGTCTGGGGAGATGCCCACTGATTAGAAGCTAGCCAGCGTCATTCCAGTTTACAAAAAGGGCACAAGGGAAGACCCTGGGAACTACGGACCTGTTGGTCTAAGTTCCTGGAAGAATTATGGAGAAGATTATACTGGGTACTACTGAAAGGAATTTAAAGAATAATGCAATCATCAGGCACAGCCCACATGGGTTCACAAAGGGAACGATAAGGTAACCAGCCCAGTGGATGAAGGGAAAGCGGTGGATGTAGTTTTTCTGGATTTTAGTAAGGCTTTTGGTACTGTCCTTCACAGCATCCTTCTGGACAAGTTGTCCAGCTGTGGGATGAGTGGGTTCACGGTGCGCTGGGTGAAGAACTGGCTGAAGGGCAGAGCTCAAAGGGTTGTAATGAATGGAGCTACATCCGGCTGGTGACTGGTCACCAGCGGTGTTTTCCTCAGGGCTCAATTCTAGGGCCAGTTCTGTTCAATATATTTATCAATGATCTGAATGATCTGAATGATCTGAATGCAGGAGTCGAACGCACCATTAGCAAGTTTGCTGATGATACCCAACTGGGAGGTGCTGCTGACGCTCTCGAGGGACAAGACGCCTTGCAGAGGCATCTGGATAGATTGGCACATCGGGCAATGATTAATGGGATGAAATTTAACAAGTCCAAATGCCGGATTCTGCACCTGGGACAGGGTAACACTGAGCACAAGTATAAAATGGGAGAGGAGTGGCTGGAGAGCAGCCCTGCAGAAAGGGATGTGGGGGTGCTGGCTGACAGCACGCTCAACAGCAGTGTGCCCTGGCAGCCACGAGGGCAAACCACATCCCGGGGTGCATCAAACAGAGCACAACCAGCCGGTCAAGAGAGGTGATTATCCCGCTGATTATTCAGTGTTGGTGCGGCCTCACCTTGAGTACTGTGTGCAGTTCTGGGCCCCACAATTTAAGGTCCCTGGATGAGTCCAGCGGAGGGCAACAAAGCTGGTGAAAGGGCTGGAAGGAATGTCCTACGAGGACCAGCTAAGGACTTTGGGTTTGTCTAGTTTGGAGAAAAGCAGGCTGAGGGGTGACCTCATTGCTCTCTACAGCTTCCTGAGGAGGGGACGTGGAGAGGGAGGTGCTGGTCTCTTCTCTCTGGTATTCCAGTGACAGGACGCATGGGAATGGTTCAAAGCTGCGCCAGGGGAGGTTTAGGCTGGACATTAGGAAGCATTTCTTTACTGAGAGGGTGGTCAAACACTGGAAAAGGATTCCTAGAGAGGTGGTCGATGCCCCATCCCTTGTCAAGTGTTTAAGAGGCATTTGGACAATGCCTTTGTAACGTGCTTTAGCCTTAGGTCAGCCCTGAAGTGGTCAGGCAGTTGGACTAGATGATCATTGCAGGTCCCTTCCAACTGAAATTATTCTGTTCTATTTACTCTAGTCCAGTCTATTCTATTCTATTTAGTCTGTTCTATTCTATTTAGTCTATTCTATTCCATTCCATTCCATTCCCAACCCTTTGAAACTGGAGTTTCCTCCTTGGTTTGAACTTCGTACCCCACTTTTTATCCCACTACGTCCTGGGAAAAACAAGAACCACCTGCGCCGATCCCTGATGCCTGCCTCCCTATGTCTGGGCATGGCTAAAATGGTGGTGGTTAGGCAGCAGGATCCGCCTGAAACACTATCACCAGCAAGAGGGTGGCCAGGAAGCCCGAAAGTAACCCCTTGTCCACATAGAGGCAGGCTCTTCACAGCCAACTCCTGCTCCATCAAGAAGCCCGAGCCCTTGTCCCAGCTGACAGATGAACCCTTGGAGCTGCACACCCCACATCTGCGTCTTCACCTGCAGAACGGGGAGCAGCAGCACGAGAAACTGCCTGGACACTGGCAAGGGTCTCGACCTCATCTGCTGCCCCCTTTTCATGCTAGGATCCTGCCCCCAGGGCGCACGCCTGGGGAGCACAGATAGCTTCTCCCACCTCATTTTCAACCAAAATGGGAATAAAATCAGAAGCCTATCCTACTGAATTTGCCAAAAGTGCTGTAAAAAACTAAATTTGCAGGTGCAGTGGTGCCAAAATCCCAAGCCCATCTAGCTGTGTTTGCAGGCCTTGCTCCATGTTCCTTCCAGAAAAACAAGGGTGCACCCAAGACATGCAAGAAAGCATCAGCATGGTCTGTAGCACAGCGGCCCTGACCTCTGCCCAGACCCGCTGTCGATGACAGACAGATGGCTCATGTGTTTGGTCCACGAGGGCAAAGCGCTGCTCAAAGCTGTTGGCAGGAGATCCTCCTCACCTGGCTGCTTGACTGTGAGGGTAATGAGTCCAGAGAGGTCCTCTGCCCGCTTGTACCAGCGGTCGCTGGGGTCGAGGAGCCACTCCTCCACACGGCAGTCATAGGCCCCACTGTCCCGCACGGTGGCGTTTTGGATGGAGAGGAGGTAGAGACCTGGGGACGGGCTCTCCAGGTGCAGCCGGCTCCGCAGGTCGCCCAGCATCGCCAGGTCCCCATAGCGCAGGGTGCTCTGCCGGCTCAGCCGGGCCACTACCTCCTTCTCCGGGTGGCCCGGCCGCCAGACGTACCACTCCACCGAGAGCTGGGATGAGGGGCTGGTCCGGCTGCTGACCTGGCACTCCAGGGTCACCCACTGGTTCTCCAGCACCGTGATGTTCTTGTGGGTCTGGTTCACCTTCAGGCGGTTATCTATGGGAAAAGGCCATTAGAAATACAAGGTGACCAAGGGCTGCAAGGGTCCTTTGTTCTCCCCACAAGCTCTTCCCACATGGCTACAATCCTGGGGTGTGATGAAAGGAATAAGCAAGGGGAGGAAAAGAAAGACTGGGGGGGGGGGGGGGAAGGGGGAAAAGCAAATAGGACTTGTGTTTTTCAGGGTCTTCTGAAAATCTTAGGGTAGCCACCAACAACGCCCCATTCAGTTTAGGGAACTGGAAACCCATAATCTCCCAGTAGGACCTGGGGGGTCCTAAGTGCATGGACACCTTATGAAGGGAGGTCACACCTCAATCTTTTCTCGTCCTCCTCCCAGGGCAGGGCAGTAGCCCGGTCACACCCAGACCAGCAAGCCCTCCTGCAGTGCGAAAAAAATCAAGGCAGAGAATGGACGGCTGATTATAGGGAAGCACCATTGCAAAACAAGAAGTGGCACAAGGGCAAAGTCACACACGGTGTTTTGCTGCCTTGGGAATGTCCCTGGTTTTTGCTCCATAATTTCATTGATACACCAGGGGGTGACTGTAATCAGCTCTTTTATGTGAAATGACGTGTCGTACACTCCTAATTCCTTCATGACTTCTTTCCAGGGGCACAGTCTGGACTTCCCTGGTATGGCAGTTGCAGCAAGTGACGGACACTGTACTTCCCAGAGAGAGGCAGGCGATGCAAAGGAGGGGCCAGATCACAGCTCCCCCCTCCCTGACTGTCCCACAGCCATCTCAGGATTTTGCAGACAGAAACGAGGAGCTGGGACCGGCAGCGAGCGGCACGCTGTGGCCTGCTGTGCTCCCCGTGCGACCAGGCAAAGCTGTGCTGGGGACACCAGCTGGGGACCATACTCAGTATCTCTCTTGTACCCCCGTCCACAGATCCTCTGTCTAGCCAGCTGAATCCTGACAGAGAAAATGCATTAAGCATCCTAGTCCAGCCCTGTTATCCAGGTGTGTCCCCTCCTGCCCGAGGGATTTTATTCTCCAGAAACAGGCACCTGGAGCAAGTGGGGACAAGGCAGGCGTCCTTGTGAAGTACTGGTGCTCTGCTTCAGCAGCACACATGGCGTCCAGGCTGCTCTCAAAGACAGTGCTTGCTTACCAGCCTCCCCTCTTTGCATGAAATGAGGGCTCTGTCCCCAGATTATGGGGGCCCATCTTTAGCTCCTCCATCAGCCCATCTTTACCAGTGATCTCTGCTGCCACGGAAACCGCCAGCAGAGCAGATTTCTCCTTTCCTGGCAGCCAGCTCCCCACCTCATTAAACTCGTCACTCGCATCTCATGTGCAAAGCGCAGAGGGAACAGAGACAAGGCTCCCTGCGCCTGCCAGGATACAGGCACAGAGTAAAATTAAACTGCGTGCAAAACATGAAAATGCTTTCCCAGGCAGGCACACATCAGTTTTCTCTCAGCAGGTCGCTAGTTGACACTCTTGCTACATGATGCTCTTGAGGATAGAGAAACCTGGCTGGACACAGTGGCCCTCTAGATCATGGTGGACGGACAACCTTCACGTGGGGACACTGAAATGCAAGCCAACCTAGCCTAAAAGGAAGAGGGTCACATCGAAGGGGGAAAATGTCCCTCTTCACGCAGGGATGTGCAGGGGTAAGGATGCAAGGAAGGGGGTGGCAAGGCTGTAGCAGAACGAAGAGTGGAGGATCCCTGTTGCCCTAGAAAAGCTCAGTGAGCTCACAAGCCACGCACAAGAGCCGATGCCAAGAGGACCCCACCGGCGCGGCACTTCGTGGTACCTGGCTGCTTGACGGTGACCTCTGTCCGCCCCGACACCTCCTCCGCCAGCTTGTACCAGGCGTGGTTGGGGCTGAGCAGCCACTCCTCCACATGGCAGTAGTAGCTGCCGCTGTCTCGGACCTCTGCCCGCTGCACCGTCAGGCTGAAGAGACCCCCTGACGCCGAGCGCTCGAACTGCAGCCGGCCCCGCAGCCCTTCCTCCTCTGCGTAGGTGCCATACTCGAAGGCCGAGCTGTGGGTCGTCTTCAGGATGAGCTTGCCGTCGGCATCGGAGGGCTTGTGGACGTACCACAGCACGGCAAAATGTGAGTCGGGGCTGGTCTGGGATTTCACCGAGCAGTTGAGGGGGATGGGCCTGTTCTCCACCAGAGTGATGCTCCGCTTCGACTTGCTCACCTGCAGCTTGGTCACTGTGAGGGAGGAACAGAGAAGAATGAGAGGAGTTGGGTCATTAACAGAGAAAAGAAATTCACCTGGTTTGAGGAGGACCAGAGAGTCCGCCCCCAACTGCAGGCATGGGTGCTCCTGCCTGGGTCCCACTTGCACTGGACCTTTATGACAAAGGCATTTAGATGTTCTCCTACCGAATCTTCTTTCTTTCACCCCCCACTCTATGCCTGGATCCTCCCACGGTGGCCCTCACCAAAAGGCTGCTTTTTCACAGTTTATCCTTTGAAAGATTCCTTTTCTTAATTCACTGTGGTCTGAGGCACCAAACTTAGCATGAAGGCTACACCCAAACTCAGTGGGTTTTTTCATGGTGCAATCACACCACTTGTACCTCAGGGCAATGAGCTGTTGACCACATCCAGAGAAAACCATTTCCACGAAGAGTGAATTAAACAAGACGCTACCTCTGTCACATGCCAGCCATCTCACTGACACACAACCCCACAGGCACGTAATAGCAAGGGGAGAAAACGGGCACAACTAGAAAAGAAAAAGAGCACCAGACTGGAAAGGATCAGCGAGAGCAAGCTCTGCTCCAGCAGCCCGGAGTTCTGGCTCCAGGTCCACCACGGACTGCACAGCCTGGACAAGCCACAGGCACGTCACCTCCCTCGGCTTCCCAAGCGTGACTGCAGCTCCCACGCAGGTAGCTAAGTGGTCACACGATGTCGGGGATGACATGGGAGTGTCATTAGCTCTTGTCCCTGCAGGGAGAGACACACACGCTGGTTTCCGATTCCTCTCTCCCTGCAGGAGCAGGAGGTAAAGCCTCCCCTGTGTGTGCTCAGGCTGTGCCTGCTGCCCAAGTCTCGACCCAGGGCACTGCCGTCTGCAGGGAAGGACACGAAGCGCCCTCCTGTGACACTTGTGCTTGGTGTGCCCTGGAGCCCCGCTGGCTACAGACCCGAGGAGAGGAGCAGCTCCTGGCCAGACACGCACCACTCCTCCCAGCAGCTCTGCCACCACCTCCCCTCCTTCGCCTCTCCTTGCATGGCAGCTCCCCTCTGAAAGGGGGCATGCTGCCTTGCTGCCAGGTGAAGGGATTCTGCTGGCAACTGGCAAACCTTTTAACAAAACCTAGCGAGCACCCTGGGCACAGGTGGCACGACAGAAGTGTGGCACCACAGGCACGAAGAACTGAAGGCTGCCGGGGGAGCTGTGCCCATCCGCACCCTGGAAACCCGTCCCACGCATCCTGTGTTTGCAGGGAAGCAACGTTGCCTCCTCTCTCTCCCTGAGACACAGGCTCCTCAAAGCTTTACATCACGCTTTGCTGCCAGCTCCCCTTGGGCCCCAAGGGTCTCGGATGCCTGTCGGCACAGGCGATGAGCCACGGCGCCGAGGGAGAGGACGGGCACGGGCAAAAAACATCAAATGGGAGGGAGGAACTCCCACCGCAGCAACGCTTTCTGCTCTAACACAGCATCTGAGATAGGCATCCTGGTAACGCATTAGACGTTCCCCTGGAGCCGGGGCTGCCCATGGCTTTAATCAGTATGCTAATAAAGACTCAATGGCTGTGTTAAGGGTATGGCACGCAGACAGTGGAAGGAGGGAAGGAGGGAAATAGTCCCTTGTTTTCCCTCCCTGGGGACTTCAACCTGATGGAGAGATTTAGCATGACCCTGTTGTATTTCTGCCGTACCCTAGACGCACTCCTTCCCCTTTGTTTCACTTCAGGATAGCAGCCTTAGCCACTGCACCCACGCTCGTCCCACCTTTTTGGCTCACTGTTGGTTAAGAAAGGTTATTTCAAGCATTAATCAATCTTCTGAGTCCCTGGGAGATGAACCAATAAAGGGGAAGGTGATTCTCAGCAGTTTCCTTTCTCCCCCAGCCCCCTTTCCAAACAGTTTATTTTTAATTGGTACTGGATTATTTTCTGCAACCGTTACTAAGGAAACCTCTGTTACTATAGCAACCATGTATGTTAAGTCAGTAGCCCTATATCTATTAAAATGCAGTATATACACATGCTGCGTGTGGTGGGGTTGCTCAATATCAACACACGCGCGCGCGCACACACACACACACACAGAGACAAAGCCAGGGTATGCACAGACCAGCGCTGCTGAGATGCAAGCATTCCTCCCCGTTCTCTTCCCACATCGCGGCACCTCCAGGAGATGAAAATGAGGAGGATGGGCACCGAGTAATTTTAAGCCTGGTGTTTGGGGCAACAGGGCTACACCTCATACGTGACAGACGTATTTCGCTGAAGCAGATAGGGCTTGTTCCTGGACCATAATCTCGGCGATTCTCTGTACAAACAGCACAGACCCCTGAGGTCATCCAAGGGCTCTTGAATGTCCTCCGTGGAGCTCTCCCTGCTTCCTTTCAACATTTGAGAAGACGTTTTCCTTTGTAGGGGTGAGGGTGATGGGGAAGAAATCTTACTAATTCTGGCAAAAATGAGATCTTAAATTCCAGGCACCCCAGCCCTCCAAGCCCTCCTTGGCAGCCGTTGCAGCCAACGTTCAGGAATTTGCCCACACACGCACAGCGCCTCCCAAATCTTGATGAGACGATTGCTTCTACTGCTGCTACCAGTCGGAGCCGCAGGCCCTGGGAGGGAATTACAGGTCTTCCCTTTGCTAGACTGCAGGCGCTTGCACAGGTTCGTAACACCGTGCACAAAGTTTCATCTAGATTAGAGGTATGGGTGATATGTAATGACACCCCTGCCAATGCACTTCTCTCTAACACGACTTATTTTCCTACCAGAGGCACACCACAGTAGATGCAAGTGCAGGTTTTGTTTCCCTCCCACAGAATTAGAGAGGACATTCTCATCCTTTTCCAATCTGTGAACACCAAATGCTTCCCCATCCAGGCACAGGCTCCTGCATAGTAAATGCACACCTACTTGTTCTTCATTACCTTTTGAAGATCCTGTAGAAATACTTCACGGCTTTTACAGACCACAGGCTGAAAACTGCTGAGTTGGAACCACTGTGGCGCACAGGTTACCCTGGGGCAACTTCACCTCCGGGCTGCAGGCTGGTTTGCTTGCTCACGCAGGGCAGAGATCCTCTGCCCACACTCCAGTTAAGACACGGGAAGCTTTGTGGGGCGGCCCTCCCACAGGGATGACCATCAGCCATTAGTTTGCCACAGAGATGCAAACTAATCCAAAAGGCTTGTTTTGCATTTGGGAAAAACAATTTAAAAGGGGGTTAAAAAAAAAAAAAATCCTGAAGTTAGCGGGCCAGGGTGATGGTGATGGTAACGGTACAATAGAACACCAGGGAGTCCATCTCTTTCCATCCCGGTGGTAAGTCTACTCCAGCACTAAGCAGCTCTCTCTATGCCCTGTGCAGCTCGCCAGGTCATGTTTAAAGATGCCTGCGATGACATAGAAATGACTGTAGCTGCTGGTGCGTGAGTGAGCTTGCAAGAAGACTGACGCCCCAGGCACTGTGCCAGCCAAACCTCACCCTCCTGACACGGGGGGAAACTCCCTTTCCTGGCTTGGGGATTTGCCTGGGCAGAGAGCCACGAAAGGGCTCGGCCTTCAAATGCTGAGTTGATCCAGTCTGCCCCAGGGGCTGGGGTTTCCGTGTGCCAGGGCAGGGCTGCACCAGCCCTCCGTCGAGCAGCGGAGGCGGTGGGTGCAGCGATGTGAACAGGCATGGCTACACGGCATTTTCTGCTGCGCTGTCAAGAGGCTGATGTTCTCTTAACAGCCTCCCGAACATCTGCTTACTGAGGGAAACAGGTGCATGTGTCTAGGTGAAGTTATCGTGCATATCATCTGCAAACCATAATCCTGTTGCCACAGTGTCTCCTGGCTCCCTGGAGGCTGCCAGTAAAGAGGATATCATACCTTGATGTACTGTAATTGGCCCTACGTACGCTATTAAGGCTTTCAATTTACACTGGCAACAAGTCATGGTTACAACCCTCATATTTTTTTTTAAGCCAGCCTGGTCTCCCAGCCCCTGTGAAGCCCTGCAGCCTGTGTGAAGAAGGTCTGCAGGCGCTGAACTTCGCAGTGGTGCTCAGGCAGGGGCCTGGCAGGCAGCACCGGGACAGAAGACATCAGCTCTCTGATGGCATGGAGAGACACTCTCCTGCACCGCTGAGGGCATCCCACCACATCTGCTGGAGGAGCTCTGGGATGTTCAGCAGGTGATGACTCATGCTGGAGCCTGGCCAGGACACGGGGGACGTTACATGCCTCTTTGGGTGGAAAGGCTAGCAAAGACACTAGGTGTCCACAGGAAGCCCATGCACTACTAGACACCTCACTTTACTTCCAGCATCACACTCCCTTTGCACTAATTCCAAGGCTGAGGAGAACATCCCCACTCATTTGCAGGGACGTGCATCGTCTCAGGATACCTGTGGCCTCTGATCCTCAAAGCTTGCACCTCTGGGCTGGGGGGCCAGCTCAGACACACCTTCCAACCACAGCAGGCTACGGCATGGCTAGGTGCCTACAAGCTGACACACATGGTAGGAGTTTTCTACACACCATCAAGCAGGCAATCAGTCTCCTCAAGCTGGGCAGGTGGTAAGCACAGTTATACAAATATTTGGGGGAAGGGAAAGCACTCATCAGAGGAGGAGGAGGACAGAGGCGGTGACGTGATTCACAGCTTTTCTGCTGACTCGCTGCCATAGTGAAGCCGCTTGTTGGCTCCCTCCTCTCTGTTTCCTAATCATCAAGCAGGGGTTACAACACTTACTTTTACCAAAGCACTTTGCAATCTGTACCTAAAAATGCTGTGTTAAAAAGATGCTCTGTCTCAGACTCCTTTCCTCCTCTTCCCTGGTAGGCAGCAAGAAAATACAACAGCAGGAGTTTACTTCCCACCTGGGAGCCATGATTACCAAGTGCCAGGAATGGCGATGTTTAACTGCAGCTGAAGATACGCTCACCCCCCAAAAAAAGCCCCATACAAAACCCCAGTGTGCTGCCCTGCAGCAAAGGAGGAGGGGGCCACTGGCTGGGGAAGGAGCCAGCTCCGCACAAGCCAGTGGCCATGGCGCAGAAGGGGTGGGCAGGAGGACGGCCACCACCAGCCCACAGAGTCCCTGGGGAGCCCTGTCACCACAGCGGGGAGGTGGTGTCCCACTTTGGAGGCTGATGCCCTCTGGGGAGAGCTCCTCCAGAAGACGTTCTCGCCTGGAGAGAACTGACGAAGTGTTGCAAAAAGTTCTCCTGGGGAATGTCCTACTTTTAAAAGCCTCTGTCGGGATTTCCCTGTGCTGAGGTGGGGGCAGGCGGGGAGTAGAAACGAGGCCAACCCAACCCAAATCCAGCCCAGTTTAACACCAGACAGGGGCTTTTGCAGGCTGATTAGGACAGACTCATTTCCAGTCGCAGGGCCCCAAGGCGACTCTTCCCGCATGGAACTCATCTCTCCCCAGCACCCGCAGGGAACAACCCTGAATGGTACAGGCCAGGCTTTTGGTACAAACTCAGCCAACCCCTCAGCCTGTGGTCACAACCCAGAGGTGCCTCATCATTTCCCTTGCTAGGGCCCAAAAAGCACTCGGTGCCCAAATTCTTGCCTGGGGATGTTCGCCTTGGATTCAAGGGACCCATGTGCAGGGTCACTGCCCTGCCACAGGCTTAGACATGCACTAATGCCCAGCCCGCTGCCAGCCCTTCTCCCTTCTACAAGGCAGGGCTGAAGAGCCTCCTCCACCTCCACACACATTGTGAGGATAGCCGTGTTAATGCTCGTGGGGAACTGGGGCAACGGGAATCAAGCAAGTACACGCCAGCCTTCTGACTCAGCACGGCGAGGGGTGGGTGATTCACGTCTAGGTTAGCTGAAAGCACAACAGTGTTCAAAAGGGAAAGACGTGCAAGCCCTTTCAGAGAAGAGGCATCAGAGGAAAGGCATTCGCAGAAGGGAAGATGAGATGCTCCTAGGCGGACCTGGCTCATTAGGCTTAACCGTGGCATAGAAATCACAGCAAAGCAAAGACAAAGACTTCCAGCACCAGGGCAGCCTCCCCAGAGATGGCAGGAACATGGCAGCACAGCTCCCGACTTCGTTATTCTCTTTGAACAGAACACAATTCCTCCTGAAACTGGATTAGCGGGGTTGCAAATTGCATTAGCCAACATGGGAGGCTGCTGGTGCAACAGGCGCAGGAGAAAGGGAAATAGCATTAGACTTTGCCTGCCATTATTACTGCCATTATTAACTTGTCACTTTACTGTAGTGTTCCTATAACAATGAATTATTGCCTGCAAACAGGCTGACATGATTGAATTACTGGGAGAGCAGCTCCATGGGAAGAAGAGACAACGTTAACCCTTTCTTGAGGAAGGCTCAGCTGCTGACCCCTCCCATGCAGGCAGACAAAAGAGCCGAGGCTTTGACTTTGAACACCAACCTGCCATCCTGACCTTCAGCAATGCTGGTTTCAGAGCAATGCCAAAAGTTTCTATGATACCCAAACCGCTCAGGTCCTGGTTGCAGGTGGGCTGCTCTGGGATGGACATGCAAACAAAAGCAGAATACATATCTGTCTGCAGCACCAATAAAGAACCACAGCTGGAGCTCTCCTATCTTTGCAGGTCTTCCTGCAACCTCTCCAGTCTACTAACTTCGTAAAGCTAAATCCTTGCTTTTGCACGCTGCTTCTTTCACATACGGAGAAGACTGGTCCCTGGACAAGCCACCAAACCGACTGACTGCTAGTCTATATGGATGTGGGTCACCTTTTTTCCCCCTCCCTCCTTGCAGGGTCAGTACCGTCTGCTTTCAATCAGACAGGCTGTTAATCCCAGTCTGCTCTCTGCTGCCCAACTCCCTTGGAGAGACGGTGGGATGGCCCTTCCGCAGAGGGCTGTGCCTGGGCAGAGCCCCTGCGCGGAGTGGGAAGGAGCAAGTATGCCTTCACCCACCCGGGCCATGCCCCTTGGCATCACCCTGGCTGCCACCCAAATGCTAACCCCACTCCCTCAGGGTTCGAGAGGCTTCAGCCTGACTGCCTTTGGTCTCATCCTCCCTACACGTACTGCTCATGTTTTGCTAAAAATCAGCTACGTGACACTTCTCTCCCCCATTTACAGTGCCTTATATGAATGCTGCAAATAATGCCTCCTGCAGCACGGACTGGTGGGTGCTCCCAGCCCTAGGAGCAAGCCTAGAAGCTGGCTGTGACCCACCTCCTCTCGGGGACAGAAAGAAGCCAGGAATAAACCAGCAAGCGATCCGCATTTCAATAAGTTCAGCAAGTTGCTGCAAAGTCCATAGCCCGGCAGGTGCAGACGTTCCCCTGCCTCACAGCAGCCTGCTGCCGCAGCAAGACAAGCCGGGTACTCAAGTAGCTGTGCACATCCATGCTGACCGTCACCCATTCCAAAAGCCTCAGCATAACACTGAGCCCCAGGCACTGGCACATGCCCCGAAGCACACTGTACCACTTGGGAAAGTGCTGCTGGACGCATTCAAAATGCTGCCGGAGGGTGCTGTGGCAATCCAGAACAGGCATCTCCCCTCATGGCCTATGGTGGACCTGCCTGCATCAGATGGTGTGATACCCACACTAGCTTCAGCCTCACAGAAGGTGAGTGCTGCATCAGCTAAACCTACTGACAAGCAGCCCGATGCCGGCCCTCTCCCCAAAAGCAGCACAGTCAGGCTGCTGACATACCAAACACGCAGGCTGCAGGTCAAGTCCATCGCTGCACGCCACATGCTGTGGTGTGAAGACTGCAGGCGGTGACAAGGACATCTGCTCAGCCTGGGATTACCAGCCTTGTCACACTGGAGCCAGCGGAGCAGCTAACGAACTTAGCAGGTAACCAAGCGGGGCCTCAGGGAAGCATGCCTAAGTGACCCACAAAGTCTCATTAAAACCCAGAAGCCATACGTCTGTGAGCATATAGAGAGAAGGCTGTGTGCATAGCTGCAGGGATGGAGAAAGCTGGGAAGCCCACGGTCCCCAGGTCTGGCTACGGCTAACCCAGAGACCACGGTCTGGGACATGCCGCCGGCCTGGGAAAAGCAAGAGGTTCCGTCAGAAGCAGAAGTTAAGTCTCTCTGAAGGACAGCAGGGACTCAAGGCCAATTTAAGAAATAAACAAATATACCCCAAAGCAAAACGCCCCCTGAACTTAAACCCAGAAATCTTCCTGCCAAACCCTGAAATGAATGTAAAAGTTCTGCAGGAGAGAGAGGAGGGGAGGGAGGAATAAAAGATTCCCAGCATGAGTTGTGCTTGCTGTCAGAAAACAATATATGGCTCACTGATCACTTGTAAATTAAAATATGGAGATAGGATCACTGGAAGATAAATTCAGTACCAAGCTACAGCCACAGAGGGTAAAGAAACAAAAAAATAACATACTGAGATATTTAATCAGCTCCTCATCAAAAAGATTTCAAACAAAGGAGTGCTCCGACAATTAGGAAAAAAAGTAATTAAACGTACCCGAAGAGCAAGATATAACACATATGGCAGCACCACACAGAAACTCCCATGCCATCCTGGAGCCTGGCCATTAATGGCCAAATTTCCTAACAGGGTGTCAGAAAAATACTTGAGAAGTTTGTGTAGATGCATGCTAAGAGTACAACTGCACCCTGTAGCCTATGGCTGACTTCTGCATGCACTGTATTTAACTTGAGCATTTTCAGTGGCTACTGCTGAAAAGTTGGCTGCTAAGCGGAGAGAGATGAGCTGCTAAGGGTGGTACGAAATGCCATTTTCTCGCCATTCGGAGAGCAAGCTCACCAGACAGACCCCAAGCAGGATCACGAGATCTTTTGGACACTGCCCACACCAGCCCTGCCAGCCCCAGGTCGTCAGTGCTGCCCTCCTATGTGAAGATGAAGTCCCCTGAGAAGGACCCAACTGAACGCATCCAAGAGCTTGCTCACTCCTCTCGCCTTTAACTATTCCTTTCCGCCGGGTTAATTTTCTGCAGGTTTAGTAAACTGAGCCGGCACACAGCGGGAGCGACGTTGGCACAAGGAATGGGACCGGACCATGCAGCCAGCAGCATGCATCAATGATGAGGATCACCTCCTGCTGCGCAACCAAGTGACAGATCAGCTCCACCTGCCCCCTGAATGCTCACGAGGATGCTGCCTCCGTAAATTAACTGGCGAATGCGTCTACTGTGTGGAAGAACAACCAAGCAAAATGAGCCATCTGTCATGTCTCAAGAAATTGTCGTCTTGAACTTCTTAAGGATAGAGGAAGTATTACAGACCCATCATTAATTATCTGGACTCCTTGCTTCCCTGTTACATGGGACAGGGAAAGCTGTAGGAATTTTCTTTAACAGCACCCAAAATTCCTGTTTTAACAAGTAAGATGCCTCTGGGAGTCAACTTTTATGTATGTTAAGATAAAAAAATCCTGAGCCATAGGCTCAGCATGTCCAGAGCCTGCCATATTGCTGTAAGGAAGCAGACTGCAGGTTCAGGAAACCCAGGAATTTAGTCTTTGACTAATGTCAGAACAGGTAGAAACCCCAAAATAATCAGCCCCTTAAGAAAAAGCATTCAGATAAAAATTGCCCTTGTTTATTCTGCTGACCTGGAGGTATCGATTTCAAAAGGTAAAATTGCCATGGGAAGAAATGGCGGACTTTATTTTACTGAAGTTGCTTCCCTTATGTGGGCATTGCTGCACCCCCTGACTATGCAGGTCGCTGTCACATTGAAGAGCAAAGCCACTGTGTCTAGCCAGCTGTGTCCCACCAGCAGAAGACACCCCCAGACCATCAGTCGAACCAACGCTCATCAAGGTCAGAGGCAGGGGACTTACAGTACTTGGGGCTGGGCCACCTCTCTGCCTGGCTGTTCAGCACCATTCTTCTCAAAACAGGACACAGCCTGCCTGTGCAAAGGACTGATGGGGAATATGTAGTATCTCATCCGATGAGAAGCACCCCACACGATACAGAAGCTAGAAAAATGGTAGAGGTCCCATGCACATGGATGGACAGTGAAAGCGGTTGGGCTTGTTGGGAAGGACACCTGGGCTGGGTGCCGCTCTGACTGGAGGGCTGAGAATGCGGCAAGAGGAAAACCGTGCTGCTGCAGCACTGAGCCTCTCACCCTGTGAAGACCAGAGGGGCAGCCAAGGGGCTGGGGCTGCATGTGTGGACCGGGGAAGGAGAATGGTGGCCAACACCTGGCTGGAAACCCGCTCATCACCAGTGCTTTCTCTCCCCCATGGGCTGCCCCTGCTGACTCTGCTTTTGAAGCCTTCAAGGACATGAGGGATGCACAAAGCTTTAGCGCTGGATAACATCTAAGTACTGTTCACTGCAGAGTATTTTAGTCCAGGGAGAGCAAACAGAGAATCGATGAGAAACTGAAGAGTGTGGAGAGAAGACGTTCAAGACAAGATCAAAGAAGTTGCATGTGCACAGACTGCAAACAGGCTGACACTGTGGGTCTGTATATGCATGCTGCAAATGGGAGTGGAAAACCGCTCAGGAGATATCAAAGACAGAAGCAGAGGGTGCTTTGAAACTGAAGTGAAAAAATTGCTCCTAAAAAAGTAACCGTGAAGAGAGTTAATTTGAACAGAGCAGCATATTCTGAACACAGCCCAGGTCTCCTGGCGTTGTCAGTATTGTTAGGGGGCTCAAAAGCAAGACTGCCTGCAGTAAGATCAACGGGCACACGCAGAGCAGGCTGAGACGGGGTAGGGTCCCACTAGGTACAAGGATGCAATCCTGCTCTCTTCACCCTCATGAAATGCATCTGAGATGCTTCACGTATTTAAAAAACAACTTCTCAGGTTATGCCCTTGGGTGCATTTTCCAGGCTAAAGCCCCAAGGGAAGCCCTGAACATAACTGGCTGCAATCAGCTCAACACGCTTGGCTCTGACAGAAACATCTCACGGGCAAACCTGCAGAGGAGCCAAGTATCACTGCTCCCAGATGGGAAACCAAAGGCAGGGAGAGTTGAAATGCAGCTCGGACCCCCGTAAGGCCAGTGTCAGCATCCCCGGCACAGGGCTGGGAATGCTGCAGCGCATCCAGCACAAGCTCTCTCCCCTGCTGCTCACTCTGATGGGCTCATTTCGACGTGGCAGTCTTTTGGTGGGATCAAGATGGCATCTGCTCTTGGTGCTTTGGCTCTGCTGACATCAGTGTAACTTCATTCTGATGTGTGACCTGTATTGGGCCAGATTTGCCCGTCTGAGTGATGTGGTGGAGCAGCTCTCTGATACCCGTAAGTGCAAAACCACAGTTGGCTTGATAAGGCCAGCCAAGAAGCACCCTGCTTGGAGAAGGGCAGGGAGAGCATCCTCACGTGGATCCGTGCCCACGGGCAAACCCCTACCTCAAAACTGTATTTACAAACCAGTGTCCCAACATTAGAGGGTATGTTATGCACCAGCGAGAAGAGGAGGCTCTCAGGTGTGTGTGACAGTGATGGTACATGGAGAAGATAGGGGAGAGGGATGTTGGGTGCAGGGTGTGATGGCTAAGTGTGGAGAAAAAGCACGCCGGGGTGCCAGCGTGGGATAAATAACTGTGCCAAGGAGGTGGAAGCAAGTCTAAGTGGGGAAGCTATCTCAGAGGAACTGGCAAGAGTGGGGACAGAGCTCCCCAGGCAAACGTGCAGGGGTAGGAGACTACCAGGGGTACAGGGTGGAAGAATCAAACCCACCTGTGCTACCTGAAAAAGAAAAAGGGCTCCTGCTGTGTCGTTAATGCAGACCTATGCAAGAGGACAGCCCTTGGTCACACAACACTGAACCCCTCCATTTCGTCTGTTCAGTGTGCTGAAGGCTGATAAGAAAGAGAAACAGCTCTGAGGCAGAAGAGCAGGTCTTACCTCGCTGGTGGTGAAAGGAAAAGAGCAAGTCCCTGAGCACCCAGGGGAAAGGAGAATGCTCTGTGCCGCAGTCACAGCTACTGATGAACAGCCTCCTGTCTCTCCTGAGCACTTCTTGAACTCCTTCATCACTCAAGCAAGAGCACAACTATTTGCCAGATGGAGCAGGTGGCTGTAAAGCAGGGAAGCAGTGCTATTCTACAGAGCAAAACCACTCTGCGATCAAGCAAGCAGCAAACTTAAATTTCCAGACTTCACTTCTGTATGGAAGTTTCCAGCTCATTAGCTTTCCTTGTTTAACTTTACTGCTGGATGCTGCCAGCAGCAAAAAGTGTCAGGTTTTTAAGTAGGCACTTTGTGGCCCTTGAAAACGCTTGTTTGAGCCTCCATTCAAGAGTCTGGTCACCCATCGTAGAAAAGGCATCTTTCATATCCATCTACGGGAGGATTCCTTGCACGCAGACTTTACTAAGAAATGAGATGGAAGAAAGACATTAACAGTAATTTTCATTTGTTAGGGAAAGCCCCTCCCTATACTCCACAAGTGTCTTCACATTTGTTTGAAAATCAGTCCTCCTCTCCCAGCACTAAGCGTGCCATAAAGCTGGCTGCTTTTCCACTTCTCCTCTGTCTCATCCGATCCTCATCCTCCCAGCACCCCCAGCCTTCACAGTCACAACCATCCCCTGCTTGGCCACTCACCGAGTCTTCAGAGGGAAGGACAAGCTACTGAGCAGTCTCTCTGCAGCTACCAGGGATGGGCATGGACAAAGAGGTAAGGGTCCTCTGCTCCCTGCTCCTTAGGTTTCTCTGGCCACCACTACCCCAACGCAGCCAGACTGCTGTCAGTGCTGGTTTCTTGTGGACAGCAGAAGAGCTGTGCCCCATGGGGGCACAGGGTTTTAGGCTCTGGCTCACCTCGCTCTCAAAGTAAGGTTCAGGTACAAGCCTTCCCCATCTCCTCCAAGGCCAGTGTGAGGAGCCTCCACCCTCCCTTCCACAATGGTTTCAACTTGACAGCTCCTAATAAACCAAACTTTACGAAGCAGCCCCTGGAGAGCTCCCGGAAGTTAATTAATGCTCTAATGAAGAGCCTGACTGCCTTGTTTGCTCGACGGCTCCCAGGTCAATCAATCCGCCGTAGCCCAGCTTGCAAAAAAGCAGCGAGGAGCCCAGCACCCCTGGCGTCTGCTCCGTTATCATCCCCCGCCACCCCTCCTCATCTCTCCTCCCACGTTCATTACTGTCAAAAACCAGGCAGCAAGAGGGCAGATTTATAAAGGCGATTGCGGCTTCTCCCCATGTGCCTGCTCCAGGATTAGTCACGAAGGAACTGGCCGAGGGACGACGCAAGGACGGAGGGGTCGGAAGAGCACAGAGGCACGGGGAGGTGAGTGCCCTGCAGGTCAGGATGGGCAGGTCTGTGCCTGAGTATGAAAGGGGCAAGGAGGGTGCTCGGGGGATTTGCCACAACCTCCTGCTTGCATGAAAAGCCCTGCTTTTTTACCCTGCTGTTGCCAGAGAGACTCCCCAGCGCTCAGACCCCAGGCTCTTTCAAAGCTCTGCCGAATCACCCCCTTGATTGTGCTGTAGGTGAAAGATAAGTGTGGCAATGCACACAAGGACAATGGCAATCTAATAATACAGCACAAATCTGATCAACCCTCCTTGCCAAAAGAGTCCTATCCAGATGTCCTAGCCGGCCCAGATCGCAGCACAGTCCCCATCACGCACTGTGCCGCCAGAGACTGTCTGCCGCTCCTGCCTGGTCCCACAGACCGCACAGACACACGCTGCTCCCAGACAGCACCTCCCATCTCAGCCGCTCCATCCCTGAAAACCTGGCAGGGAGAAGCAAGATCCGAGCAGGAGCCAGGAACAGAGCCCGCCTGACAGCCCTAGGGTCTCTCCTTGACTCACATGCATCTATCTGCCACCTTCCTCCCTTGGGCAGGACCTGGAGCCCAGGTACCATTCCCTCTCCATGCTGTGTGAGGAAGGGGGCAGAGAGCAGTGAGGGGGTACTGCTCAGCCAGCATCCTCACACCAAGAGCTCAGCCCAAATCCAAACGCTTCCAGGGCCACCTGGATTCGAAAAGAACCGCTTGCACCTCTGCCTCACCTAAAAGCCAAGAGATCAGCAAATGCCAGGGAGTCACTACAGCTGTCACCTCCAAGGACAGGACACACCTGTCCTGACTGATAAAGCTTGCATGGAGGATGCTCTTCTCTACCTGGAAAGGGGCAAGTGAGCTAAGGGCAAGGAAATATCTCCAGAAGGGATGGTGAACCCTCAGAAGGAAAGGGGTGGTGAGCCCTCGAGGCAAGCCCCAGCTGTCAGGGATGAAAGAACTGGGGTTTCAGAGGCCAGATACCACAGCAGAACGGGTGCCCCAAACACAAGGATGTGGGTGGGAAGAAATCTCCACCCCTGCACTTAGGTCTCACACCAAGCTCAGCCCACGCTTCTGTGCATGGTCTCCTGCCAGCTTTGGCTTTGGGGAAGCAGCTGGCGTGAACTGAGTCGTCCTTTTATTGTTCCTCTCCCTCTGCTGCAACATGAGTTCACCGGGAAAGAAACAACAGGCAGCTCAAGAGATGGAAGTAAAAAGGAGAGCACTGTGTTCTAAGGACACGAAACGGCCACAGGCAATCTAGCCAGTCTGGTCCACAATCCTGCCCAACAGACCCCCACACCAGCCTGGATTTCTGCCCCAGCCCACAGAAGTTAAAACCCAGCACACACCTCTCAGGTCTCTCTCCCAGCAAAGCACACACGAGCTACCTGGGGCTGCGTGCCCCTATCTGCCACAACCTTCCCTCTACTACTTTGCAACCCAAGGTGTGCAGGCTTGCCTGACACCAAGGAACAGGCCATGAAAAGGAACTTCAGATCCTACTGCTGCTGCGGGTGAGTTTTCACACACCAGCAAGTGATGAACACCACCCCCTCGTGAAACCTGAATTCTCTGTAAGGTCTCACACATACAGCCAGCACCCTTTATAGGGCTTTTCCTCACACTGCCAGTCCTTATAGCAGATTCATGCCCAAGGGGCCAGCAACATCAGACCAAATCTGGCTCCAGATGCCGTGCAGGACACTTGTGTCATCCCGCCTACAGACCTTGTATTCAGAACTGGGTTCTGAATGCTGCCATTGCCTGCCTCACTGACTCCCTCCTTCAGGAGCTACGTGTTTTGTTTTTCAAATACTGCTTGTTTCTTCTCAGGAGTAGGAATGGAATAGAGTGTTTCAAGCTGCTGGTTTTTCCTCAACATTACCTGTTGGCCACGAGACAGCAGCAGGAGAAATTACCTTGCACTCACATTAACACATGCAATTCAAAACCAGTGCTGCCACCTCTGCAGTTACCACCACAAGAGTGGCAAGGAGAGAAAACCTGAGCACTGAAACAGCCAACTGACACACCAGCAGAAGTTCCAGCACCCTGTCCCTTGAAGACGTGGGATTTTATAAAATGAAGAGATTAATGAAGCAATCAGGCAGCCACTGTTTTACTTTTCTCACCTGAACACACTTTAAAGGCTGATATATCGATTGCCACGTCTGCACCTGGAACCTGTCAAATAGAAAGGTCACTCTGACAAACAGGGAGCAGGGGTTTAAGAGGAAACTAGAATCCCAGCATTAACTTACAATCTGGAAACACACATTGGCTCAGTTTGCTAAAAGACGTTCTTTATGGTGTCCCTTAGTGGATTGGTAATGCAGGTAGTTCACCCCAAATGCATTGGCGTACGGGTCAAGGCAGGAGCTAGTGGCAAAGGGAAGAAGAAAGCTAGGACTAAGGCATCCAACAGCAGCCAAAAGGTATGCCAGATTATGGTGACTACAGAGCCACAGATTTAAGACTGACAGCACTCACAGGTGTTCAGTCTTTCAGGGGTCCTGAATGACAGCTTTTGAAGAAGCCTTGGATATTAATCTGAAAACCAGCACCTGCTTCATCAGCACAGGTCTGACTGTGGGGGCACTAGGATGTTCATTCAGAGGTGACCGAGGAAGGCGCCTCCCATATCATCCTGAATCCTCTCTGGAGATTATCTAGCCAAAGACCCAGCAACAATACAACATGACCCTCTTGCAGCTTGCAAAACCAGAGAGAACCACAGCAGTCACTGGTATGAGTGCCAGCACTGCATTTGTAGAGAACATCAACCACCTGCTCTCAGAGGCTGCCTGGGACTTGGAAACAAAACGCAACCATGGTGCTGGGGACGCTCTGAGGAGCCCCCCTTTTCTCCTCCATCCTCTTGTGGGCCATAAAACCACATATATTATGCAAGGCTCATTGGACTGACAGCTAAGATTTGGGTAGCAGTAGTTTGTTGAGCAGCAGGGAGACAGCGAGAGGTAAAAAACATGGAGACCTAGATGACTTGTTCTGTTAAGAAATCACTTGATGGTTACTGCTCCAGTAAAGAAGAACCAGCTGCCAAAGCATGGTTTAAATGTCCTTTAAATATCCTTCTGGCCACTCTGAGCTGTGACACAGAGGCTCTTTTCTGGAAGCCGTTATCAAGGATTTCTCTTTTTTTCCCTGTCTCATACACATACGCATGCACAGAGATGTGCCATGAAGAAGCATATTACTCCAGGGACCATATCCACTCAACGTCGTTTCCTAGGGAAATAAGCTAAACTGATGAACATCACCAACCTGACCTTGTGAGCAGTAAAACATGTATTACAAGGCAGGATAATCAAGATAAATGGAGAAGATTAACCTGGAGATGAGGGCAATGAAAGAGGGAGGGAAGAAACAGGATGGAGAGCTCATGAGGTGCCTGGAGCTTGCAGCATCCCCTGACTTTTCCAAAGTCACACTAAGGGTTAGGGAAGGCGGAGAAGAGTATGAAAAGGGCCACTGAGGTGAAAAACACAAAACCCAAGCCCAAAGACAGACCCTAGGAAGGAGCCCATCTGCACAGGAACATGAAGGGAGGACTGACCATGCTGCAAGGACCTGCGCCGAGAGTCCTGAATGAAAGTGCTAAAAGCCTCACTCCAGACATCAACGCCAGCCCTAAGGCTGAGACAGCAATAAACTGTTCAGCTCAGTGGTGGCCAAGAGCTGCCCTAACCACGTATCTTTTCACCCTTCATGGAGAAGGCACCACCAAAGTATCAGTGACAAGGCCTACAGAGGGCTATACATGGAGCATAAGCACCTTGTAGGTTTTGACTCTCCCTGACAAGTCAGGTGACTGTTGCCCAGCTGTTGCACACTCTGCATGGGCACCCATGGCCTTGGTGACTTCCAGCTAGAAAGGGCTCTTTGATAACAAACTGCTTTTGAACATGCCTCCAGCAGAGTGACAGATGCAGGCAGTTACTAGACAAGAGCTCCAGCACCTCACCCATGGCACCTATGCACATGCAGGCTTTGGTGGGAGCATCACTCTCTTCTATGATCCTGTTTTCCCTGTCCCTCTCCTCTTTTCCCCAGCTTAGTCTGCTCTGATGAATGGAGGTGGCAACCTGAAAGCCATCTCGGCCTCACAAGAACAGCCTAGAGACTGGATTCAGCTGCAGTCACCTCAGTTCCCAGAAGAAGACCCCATGAACAGCACACAGGGAGCAACGAGAGGATCCAGTTCCCCAGAGGCGGATAGAGGGGCTCCAACATACCCGCAGCCGAAGAGCCGAGCAGTCCCACCTGAGCCACGCACAAGTGTGAGACATCAGTTGCAGCCATGAGAGCGGTCCTTGCTCTGGAGAAACCACTGCAGCACTGGTATGTACCTCATCCCCATGATGCCCACCCCAGGCCCTCTCACATACTCTCAGCACTCACCCGGCCGCAGGACCCTGATTTCCAGCAGGTTGGAGGTCCTGTCTGCCAGCCGTGTCCAGCTGCTGTTGTAGTTCTTCCTCCAGAGCTCGGCCACACACTGGTACTTGCCGGCCTCTGTGTCGCTTGCCCTGCTGATGCTCAGGCGCACATTGTTGCTGGACTCAGCCTTCTCGATGGCGGTGCGGGTCCGGAAACCTGTGTACCTGTCGCCCCACTGGACCCCACCGTCACGTGTGAAGGTGACCAGGTCGTGAAACTCGGTGCTGCCCGCCGGCTGGAAACGCCACGTCACCGACACCGGTACCCATGACGGGTAGTGGGGCTTGATGATGCACTGGAGGTCGAAGGACTCGTTGTAGGTCACCCCGGGGGTGCGGGAGATAGCTGTGACAGCAAAGCCAGCCTCTGCGGAAAGAGAGAAAAGAAACGGCTTTGAGAGACACCTGCCTAATGAGGCCCTGCTGTTAGCAAGCAAAAGCTAGAGCGTGGTTATCCAGTTGTGGGCCTGGAATAATCAGCCGCTCGCATTGCGTCGGCTCCTCGTTTGCGATTGTGAAGTGGCACGAACAGCAGCGGCAAAGACACACTTCAGTGCCCGCGTAGTGGTGACTGCCTGTGTCAGCGCTGGATGCAGGATCACGCTCAATTTCTGCCCAGAGGAGCGAGCTCCCCTGAGACCCAGGGGATGAGCATTCAGCCTCTGCACACTGCCAAAGCCCCGTAGGGAAACGCAGCAGCGTAGCAGCAAGGGAGCAGTGATGGGCAGAGCAGCTGCCCAGCGCCAGCCTGACCGCTCGCAGACACCGCAATCCACATCCACCTCTTGGGCAGGGGGTCCCCACCCCGTCCCCCACCCTGTCCCGCACCCCAGGTTGCTGCAGCTAAGGAAAGATGAGGAAAGCGAGAAGTAGCAGCCTTTGTTCACGCATCGGAGAGGTGGCAGCGGTTATGAAACCCCAGGATGGAGGCAGCTGAAAGAGAGCGAAGCTGGTTGCTCCTGTTCTTCACACAGCACGGCTTATGTTCTCTTCCAGATCACAGCTCCAGAACAGCTTTATGCAGTTATCCTCACATGTCCACCATTCTGCAAGCCTGTCAATACATTTTTACTTGTCTACCCCCAGCACTTTGTTTATTTGGGGGTGTTTCCATCAGTCTATTAGTAATTTGAAGATAACATATTCCCAGTTGACTGGCTTACGTTTTGGGTCAGAGTATTTCCATTGCTCATTTGTTCTGAGCTGCAGAGAGAAATATTTTCTTCTCTTCCAATCAGTTCAGTGCGGCCAGCAGATCTAGCAGGGACCTTGTTTTCTACCGGCAACATCCCCAAGAAGCGCTCCCTTCCCGGGAGGCTCCGCGGGATGTCTCACACCGGCTCCCAGCTCTCCTCCTTCCCCCTGCAGCGCCGGCCGTCCTGGCACCCGGCACAGCCACCGCCGCAGGGGAGAGCCCCGCCAGCGTCCAGCAGAAACAGGAACGTCTTCTGGATCGGTACAGAGCTTCAGCCCGCCACCGGCTTGAAATTATAGTTCAAGAGGTGAGCTGGGAGCTCACCGCAACCCACAGAGCTGCTGACACGGGCCAGACTGTCCATGGCACGGACACCACCATATCTGTATGCTTCCTGCAAGTGGAATGCATGCTCCGCATGCACATCTGTATGCTCCACAGCCCCACGGCGTCACCATGCCAGAGCTCCGGGACATGTAATTACTGAGAAAACAGGTCAATCTTTGGGATTAAACCTTCTTGCAACATGTTCAGCGATTACCCAGAAGAGAAGAGCAAGACCCAGGCTGTCTCCCCTGCAGGACTGCTGCATCTCATCCCCACGTAAGCCCTTACCTTCAGGCCCTGCAGCAGCCCTCCTGCCCCAGCAAGTGCGTTACCGGGCCCAGCTCAGAGCACCGCTGAGCCAGCGATGGCCCTCAAAAGCCAACTTAATTTCATCAAGATCAGCTGACTTCGTAAAGTTTAATCTCCAATTGGCATGGGCAAGGAAGCTTCATGAAGGGACTTCTCCTGACTGCCGTGTGAAAGCCAGCTGTGTTTCTCAGGTCCTCAACCATCAGCCTCATGGCACTTAGGTTAACACACAAAGGCCCTTCTTCCTTCGGGACGTGGTACAAAAGTAGAGAAGCCACGCATAAAAGCAGGCAGATTTTCTGCAAGACCTCTCTACAAGAATACAGCAGCCCCCCCTCACCCTGCCTGCCCCTCCTTCCCCAGCCAGACAGGGACTGAAGTCCCTGCTGGGCACTCGAGATCCTCAGAAGTTCAGGGACATCTGGTCTCATCTGACAGCACATCTCTCTTCTGGCTATTGCTGCTGAACCACCCTGTAGATAGATTTATGGGTTTGAACGTCATCTGTGCTGGTTCAGCTAAAGAGTTTCTTACCCTGGCAGGCTGGCAAACGATTAGACCTTAACTTGAAATGTGAGTGTCACTAAATTTACTGCATTTTTTTTTACTAGCAATTTCTGTAGCCATAAACCTCTCTTGCTCTTTCTTAGCACCTTCCATTTGAGTTTCTCAGGAGGCTTCAAAAGCATTCTGCTGAACAAAAAATATCAGATTCAGCAGCAACGAAGCAATACTCAGTATTTTCTCCACTAAATTTTCACAAGCTACTTATGCTTTGCTAGTTATAGGAAGAGGACCTAGAAATTTCTTAGGACTTGACAGATCGTGCTTAATAAAGCTGGCAATTTCTCTGGGACGAGTGGAGGAAGGAAAACTTCCTTTCCATCACATCTTCTGGAACTACTAGGCAATTCTGGGCATGTTAGATTTTGACAAAAGTGATACATTTTAAAATCTCAGCACTTAATCTCAACACTTCTACAAGTGGCAGAATAAAGAGAAGGGCTGCTACGTGGACTTACAGCAGGCCAACTGCTGCTGACCTGATGAGGAAGATGCCGTTGAAACCAGATTAGAATCTGCCTTTAGTTCTTTACAAACTAGCGTCCCTACCTGTTTTGGGAAGCTATATAGCAAAGATTTCTATCGCCAGAGAGAACAGCCTCTGAAAGAAGGTCAAAAGTGAAGGGGAGGAAAGGAGGAGAAAAGCAAGATTTTAATCAGAACACGATACAACTTTGAAGTCTGGTCTCTTACACATCTTGCCAAAGCTTAAGATTAATACTGCAGAGAACCAAAAAAAAAAACCCCAAAAATTCCAAGCTCGAACTTTCAATAGAGTTCCGCAATTGTTTATAGTCCTGGCATTCTGCAAATCAGTGGCCTCATAGGAGCAGTCATCCCTTCTTCAGTCACCTGCAGAGCACTTTGGGAACTGGTCCAAGACTTAATATAGCAAGGCCTGAGTGCGACCAAATTAATTCACGATCCATGCAAAATCCCTAATGCCCTACCTGCCCTCTCCTAAACCGATGTGGTTTCACTGTGTTTGAAATGGAGGAGCCCTTTGGCAGAGCACAGTACCAGCTGCAATGATCCCAGGTCCTAGTTTGGCTCAATCATGGACAACATTGTCGTTCCAGGCCAGCAGCTCAGTGCCTCCTTGCAGAGGCAGTGAGGACTGTTCCTGACCCATGTCTTCTGCAGGCTTCTGACGCTGTCATAGATGCTTGCCGTTTCTGGTGGACGGGCCAACAGATGCCCAACGTTTTGCTCTCCTGGTCTGGCAAGCGGAGATAAGGTTCACCCAGGGCAGGCAAGGAGGCTTCGATGCCCACTGGCTGCCAATGGAGCACCACCACTGCACTGCCCAATAGCCCAGCTCCAGTGCTGGGGAGACACAGTGTGGAACCGACAGCCTCTCTCCTTGGAAGGATGCTGGAAGCACTGCCCCTCTCCTTAGCCACCCCCTGCTTTCCTCCTGCCACAGCCATCCCTCAGACTTTGCCCCCACACACAACGGGGCACGCAGGCATTTTGCACAAACCTACCAGCAGCTGTGGTCAGGCTGACGGGTACTTCCATTTTGCCAGCAAGCAAGGGTGGGAGTGCTGGGAGCAGCCCCGGTTATTTGCAGGTGACCTCCTGGTGGGGGGGCCAGGCACGCGGGGAGCATGGTCCTGCAGCCCCCGCGCCTCGAGTACTCACCCAGAGCCGTGATGGACACCGGGGTGCCCGCGTGCCGCTCCCCAACCATCTGCCACTCCCCATCCAGCGTCCGCGTCCACTCGGCCACCCGGCACTCGTAGTGGCCCTCATCCGCCTTGATGCTGTTGAAGATCTCCAGGGTGAAGGAGCCGGGCCGGACCTGCTCCACCTGGATGCCCCCGTAGCTGCTGCGCTCAGCGTAGGAGGGACCTGGCTGCAGGGTGCCCTCCCGATCCAGACGCACAATTTCACTGCGCCGATTCAGCCTGTCCACCAGCTGCCAGGCGACGGAGAGGCGGCTTTGGGGCCCGAAGCCCGAGCGCACGTTGCAGCCAAAGCGCAGGCTCTCCCCCTCCAAGACATTGCTGGCGTTGTTGATAATCTCCAAGGAGATGCTGGTCTCTAAGGAGAGAAACGCATACACACAGGGGAGATGATACACACTCGCCACTTCTCGGTCTGCAAGAAGGACGCTGCCGGCCAGAGAGGCTTTCTACCAGGTGCAGGAAACTGCCCACGCATTTGGGTCCGGACACATCTTAACCTCATGCGTGACCACATCCAAAACCAGCTTGTGGGCAGCGAGCTGCTCCTGGTGACTTGCACACTCAAAGCATGTGTAGGCCAAAGCTGGAAAAATTTCTCTGCCTATGGCTCACGAGACATTGCTGCATCTTCTGGTCGCAGGTCCGGGATGGAATCTCAGCAAAACTTGAGGGAATCTGTGTTGCTACAACATGCAACGCATGCAACCAGCTCTGCCAAAAAAAAGCTTCCAGCTCCCTGGGCTTTTCAATTCACGTCATCCTGATCACCATCTTGTCACGTCCACCCCTACAACAACTTTTGGGAGAAGGTCTCCCAAACTCCCATTGCTACTGAGACTAGAGGTAGCTATCAATGTTTGGCAACATCAAAAAAAACTGGTATCCTGAGCTTCTCAGAGATGTAAGGCTTTATGGCTGGTTTTTCAGAGATACTGAGTGCTGGTTATTCCTGATGTCTTTCATTGGAGCTATGGACATTTAGCACCCTTGAAAAATCATCACATTTGTTCCTAGAGCTGGTGATCTATCAAGTGGCAAGAATGAAATCTGTCTGAAAGGCGGCTGTGTCTAGGAGCACCACATGTTAGACATTTGTCCAGTGCAAGATTTCTAGCTAGAGTGATTTTCAAAGCCAAACAAATGAGACCAAATATTGGTAGGAGAGAAAAGAAACAGAATTTCTTTTGGAGAAACGAGGAAGGGGAAAAAAAGCTAGAGGAAAGAGCTGCATTCCCCTACAAACCTAAGAGATAGGAGGCAAACATCACACAAAATTCTCTTGCAGCTACCCTCTGCTTGGTCAAACCCAACTGCCAGGGTAGCCTGGGCAACATGTGCATGGTCCATCATGCCACAGCTACCTGAGTTCCAGAGAGCAAAACAAGGAATGAGTCAGTGGACGCTCTCCTCTCACCTCGTTATTTCTGTATTTATCACATTTGTCTGACAAACGTAACAGGCATTCAGGCAAGCCTCTGGCAGGGTTGTTTTCATCAGGGTTGTCAGATGCACAGTGACCACGGCAGAGCTCCATGCTGAAGAGCAAACTGGGGCTCGAGGAGCACATGAACTCTGGTTTCTCCCAGTACAGCTGCCTTGCAAGACAGCTGAACAACAGACACTGAGCGGCCTGCAGGAACCTAGCAGCTCTTATGATAAACCAAGTCTCTTAAGATAAGCCGGTCTCTCCGTCACACCTGATGAGTGCTTTAGAGCACCCAGCTCCACGCAGAGCAAGGCAAGAGGTGTGAAGAGCAGGTCACAGACACCTTCAGCTCAAGGCCAAAACTGCCAGCTTGAGGCCATTATCAAGGTGGGGGCATGTTTCCCCGCCTACAAACCTGACACATATCCCTCCTTCTCTATCATCCCCTTCCCATCAAAAAAAAAAATAATCTTTTCAGTTGGGATTCCAAGCCTCCAGAGCATGCAAACTCTCACCCTCCCTCTTCCCCACTGACAAAGTATGGGCAAATCACACCCTCACCAGCAAGCTGCCCAGTAGAGCAATGGCCGCAGGAGGGGACAGGCCAGTCTCTACTTACTGAGCGGCAGGACAGTGATGGGGATGTTCTTCGGCCGCTTGCTCTCCTTGTCGATGAAGTCCCCTGTCACGGTCTTCTCCCGCTCAGTCACTCGGCAGTTGTACTTGCCACTGTCCTCAAGGCGGAGGCGGTAGATCTTTAGCACAAAAACGTTGTCACTTTCTTTGGCTACCTTGAGCTGGCCCAGGGCCTCGCGCTGGGCAAACTCGTTGTTGAGCACCGGCACAGCGTTGGGTCCCAGGCTGGCTATAAGGGAGCTGTTGAAGGCCCAGGAGATGGAGAAATAGCGGTCAGGGACATTCTGCGCCTCCACGATGCACCGAAACTCCACCGGCTCACCCACGATGTATGCCCGCTTCTCTGTTTCCAGCCGGACGCTGAACTCCTTATCTGGGAAGAGACAGACCAATTCATGTTAGCACGGCAAGGCACACCAGGACAGCCAGGACACCTCGTGCACGGTATTTACAACTTGCCACTCTCTGTGTACTCAACATCCCTCGGACACACGCATATGCAGGTAGAGGGGCGAGGGGCTTGCTTTCGCTATGAGAGCCCAGATCGGCCGTGCCGCGGGAGAGGCAGCTTGCTGCCCAGCATGCAACAGCTGCAAGGCGTCCCCAGTCACAACCCTTTCCTCCAGCCTTTACTCTTGGGAGCAGCTCCACTGCAACACCAGCACCCAGTGGCACTGCAGGATGCAA
Organism: Dromas ardeola; assembly: GCA_013398915.1. Taxonomy (NCBI): domain Eukaryota; kingdom Metazoa; phylum Chordata; class Aves; order Charadriiformes; family Dromadidae; genus Dromas; species Dromas ardeola. The sequence continues at coordinate 123,180 of VYZM01022552.1, read as the reverse complement.
GCTGGACCATCTGGAGTACTGCATCCAGTTCTGGAGCCCCTACTAGAAGAAAGATATGGACGTGCTGGAACGTGTCCAGAGGAGGGCCACGAGGATGATCAGAGGGCTGGAGCACCTCCCCTATGAAGACAGACTGAGAGAGTTGGGGTTGTTCAGTCTGGAGAAAAGAAGGCTCTGAGGAGACCTTATTGTGGCCTACCAGTATCTTAAGGGGGCCTACAAGAAAGCTAGTGAGGGACTTTTTAGGATGTCAGGTAATGGTAGGACTAGGGGGAATGGATTAAAACTAGAGATGGGTCATTTCAGAATGGACGTTAGGAAGAAGTTCTTCACCATGAGGGTGGTGAGACACTGGAACAGGTTGCCCAGAGAGGTGGTGGAAGCCCCATCCCTGGAAGTTTTTAGGGCCAGGCTGGATGGGGCTCTGAGCAACCTGATCTAGTGGGAGATGTCCCTGCCCATGGCAGGGGGGTTGGAACTAGATTATCTTTAAGGTCCCTTCCAACCCTGACAATTCTATGATTCTATGATTCAAGTCCTACTCTCACCCTGCTCGGTCGGTGTCAAGAGGCAAGGCCTTTGGGGTTATCAGAGAGAAAGAGAGAGTTCAGCTGGATCTTTAGATCCTTAGCAGGAACCTGTGCTGTGGGCTGGGAGAAGGATTTTGACTTGCAAATGGACCCTGTGCAATAAGTGCTTGCTGAAAGTTTTAGTTTTATTTTCTGCTGTGTCACTCTTATCTCCTCACCAAAATTCTCATTGCCTCTGCTAGCCACAAGTGCTTAAGATGTATGTTTTAGCTCCTGTGTCAGCCCCAGAGCACTGGCCACGTCAGGAGACAGGGCCTGCTACCCAAGCCCCCTTGTTGTCCTAGTGTCCCCTGGTTGCTATTTGCTGACATCTGCCCTGCCTGTAGGCAACACTGGGGCCCTCCTTTGCCCTGCTTCTCCCTGTCACCAGCCTCCTGAGCGGGGCACAGGGCAAAGGAGGAAGATGAGCCCCAGCCACCTAACAAGGTGCAGCCCCATTTTCCACCTCCTCCCACCACCCAGCCAAGCAAGAAAAGGCAAAAGAGACACTGACCGGTGGCTTGCACATTGACGATGGCACCCTGGGAACGTTTGCGGGTCATGGCATACCAAGACTTGTCCGGGTCCTGGATCCACTCTGCCGCCTCGCAGTAAAACTCGCCCTGATCCGATGGGTGGAGGTTGTAGATGGTGAGCTTTGAGGTGGTCTCCCCAACTTTGTCCAAGCGAACGTCCCCTGTGGCCTGCCGCTGGGCATAGGCGCTGCCTGCCCGCAGGACAAAGTCGCGGCTGAGGGAGATGACCTCCACGGGCGCCTCGCTGCCTCGCTGCCGGTACCAGGTGATGGAGACGTGGCTGTGCTGGGTCGTGCTCTTGGACACCTCACACTTCAGCTCCAGGGAGTCACGCTCCACTTTGTTCAGCGTCTGCGGGACCGCCGTCACTCGCAGCGAGTCCGGGATCACTGCAGCAAAGGGGAGGGGGAACACAGCCCAAGAGTTAGCAATGCCAAAATGCCGAGTCTAAAGCCCAGAGGCGTTAGAGAGATGGGGAAGAGCCTTCTTTTAACAGTTGTAATTAATCACTAGAAAAGCCCTGTTGGCTCACATCTATGCCCCAAAAAGAGGAGAATCGTCCCCAAAGCCCTTGGCTGGGAAAGACCGTGGCCTGCAACACATACTCCAGCGCTGTGCTTAAATTCCTGCTCAACGGCCCCAGTGACTGCACAGGGTTTTCCATCATGCTGCAGAGCAGCACAGTTTAATACACCCGCATCCCATCAAGGCATTTTGTCACAGGTGGCCTCCCCTTCATCGCGTGCCCCCCAGCATGCTTCGTGACCCGCCTCCTGCCCACATCCTTCAGCCATTCCTTAGACCTGGCATGGTCTTCGCCCCTCAGTCACTGGTGGGGCCAAGCTGAACTTACTTAGTTCCTTTAATCTTCCTTGATAAAAAAGTCAGGAGATCCAATTCCCCTCTCCTTTGTTTATATCGTTTCACGCTTTAATGACCCCTCAGGCCAAATGAAGGGGTTTCTGCATTCGGAGGGAAGCAGCTCCTCAGAGGGCAGCAGTGCAACTGCAGCCCACCCAGCGCCCGCTCCCGGGACACAGCCATGTCAAGGCACTTGGTAATAAAACTGCTGGCTACTTTTCCAGTTGATTAACTGGAGGAAAGGAAGTACAGCCACTAAAATCAGGATGAAAAAGAAACTGCAGCCCCCTAGACTTGCTTACTTTTAGCAAGCATCTTAATTTTAGCAAGAGGTTCTACCGCCGCAAGATAAGACTTTCATAAGTCTTTCTAGACTTTGTTGTCTCAAGAAACATCATGTGGAAAGAAGAATGTAAGCCTTCTCCCCAGCTCTGCAGACAAGGCAGCGTTAGCAAGCCTGTTAATGCCCACAGTTTCACCATGTACTGGTGGAATATAATTAACATATCTCAGTTCAGTTTCATTGACAGCACTGGAAGGTTTGATGAAATTAGCTGAGCTGCCGAAAGCTGCATCTGTTTCATTCAGGCAGGGCTACAGAAAGTGATGAGCTGCAGTGAAGACAACCGCTGGGATTATTTATGGCAGAAAAGTCAAAGGCAGAAGAGGGGAAAGAAAAAAGGCATGAGATGGAGTAAACAAGAGGGAAATCTTCCCGTTTTCCAGCCTGGATGGGAGCATTCGCTTTTACCACGTATTGACTACCCAGGGAATTTACTGCCCCTGGCATGGAAAGTACCTGGTAGGGCCATTTACATGGCAGGCCACTGCCCCTGTCCCTGTAGCCGCACCTCCTCCTCCCTCCCTTCCCGTCATCTTCCTCGCTGGGGACCCGAGGTGTGTCCCCTGCCCACCGGCCATAGCCTCCAGCAGACTGCAGCTGGGGGCCCACCTCGCTTCGCCTTTCCTCCTTCCCTCCGACTCCCAGCAAAGCAGCGGTGACAGCAACAACTAACCTTGCCAGCTCATGCCGCCTGCACGATAAGATTTAAATTTCTCATTTCAAACCTTTCTGAATAATTTCCAGAGCTGTGCAGCTCCTTTCTCTTTGCCCTCCAGCCACGGGCTCTTATAACTTTTCTTACATTATTTAAATAAATTAAACCTGATCATCATCTCGCTGGAGTTCCTTTCCCCCTGAGCTGCTTTGAAGGCAAAGCTACACCAGCCACCGCACGACAGCTTACGGGGTGAAAGCGGGTATCTGTGTAGAAAGTGTGCCCGTCCTCCGTCCCCCAGTTTGAGAGCCCTGTGCACCCCACCAGTTGCCTGCACATCCCCCCCAGCCCTGCTCAGCAACACAGCCCCTCCCTGGCTAAGCACAAGGCAGCGAGCAGAGAGCTGCTTACCCGGGGAGCCTGCCCGGCTCTGCGGGACAAGCTGGGTCACGCTCGAGTAGGGGACAGGCACTTGGCTTGCCAGGCGCGGAGCTGGCCGCTCCCTGGGAGTAACGTTGGGAAGCCTGTCCGAAGGCTGACCCTCAAGCAAGCGCTTGGCACGCCGTTCCCTGAGCAGGTTAGAGGCTGGCACAGGCACCATTTCACCAGCTGGAACTGTGACTTCGTATTTCCAGGGCATAACCTGGCTGGAGGATTAGCATCTTTTACACCACATGGGCAGGCTGTTGGAGAAAACTCAGGCGGCAGCGGCGTGCTGTTAAAGGCTGTAATTTAACTGTGGTAACACCTGACACGCTGTGCTGCATTCCTCCTCCTCTTTTGGTTAAAAAAGCCAACCAAGATCCTCCCAGTCAGAGGAATCAGTAAGACCTTTTGGGTTACATGCAGCCTTGAGGCCATTCCCTTAAATCAGCCTGGCATGGACATACGTTCAGTCAGTGTCACCTTCCTAACCAGGAGGACTGGAGACTCGCTTGCTAAATGAAAGCCCAGTTTCCAAAGCATCAGACGTCAGGAGGGACAGACAAGAACCCCGAGCTGGCCGGGCCAGTGGGAAGGCTCTGTGCTCCGCACCACTGCTCTCGCGCTTGGCCAGCGATGCACAAACGACTGTTTCAGTTACACGGCGAGATGCGCCTCGGGTACCAGGTCTGGGGAGAGGGGAAGCGGGTAGGAGAAAGGGGAAAACGCCGTTCTCAAGAGGCAGCGGGTCACAGCTCATTTCAGAAGCCCAACGAGCATTTCGTTCTGAGTGCTGCGGAGCACCGGGGACTCCCGCAGTGGGGCTGCAGGTCTACAGGGGCTCAAGCACCACCCCAAGGCACAGACCCCGCTGGCCTGCACCGACAAGAGGGCTATACAGGCATGGCTGTATAGCCACCCCACCAGTCTGGAGCAGATCAGGCCTGGAAGTCACGGAGAGAAAAGAAAGCAGAGAACACCACAAAGGCACTCGCCAGGGTACGACATCGCACATGGGGAGGTGTGTCATCAGAAGAGAAGCTCCTCCTGAGCCAGTTGCCCTGCTCAGGCTTCAAGAACATCAGTCTGCATATCAGGACATGAGTAACTCTTTGCATGGTGTCCACCCAGGAGCCCTGGCTCTGCTGCCAGCCATCACACTGCCGAGCAGCCCGCATTCATCCCGCAGCTGCCCACCATGGGAAGCACTGGGGTTTCTGGGGGCACTCTGCAAGCTGAGCTCCCCCTGCAAGCAAGGGTAAGCTTAGATGAGAGTCATCACTGCGTGAAGGGGAGCGGGGCCACACCTGAATCAGAGACAAGATGGATGCTGCAGGACATGTCCTCTTGCCCCCTCTTTCTCACCCAGCTCCTGCCTGTTTCTCCCCTCTTTTCAACATGACATCCAGGCAGCCTGCCTTGCACTTCCCCCAGCGTCCAGCCTTGTCTCCTCCTTGTCCCCCAACACAAGTGCACCCCTGCCACTGTTCTGACCCCCGGAGGTGCCAGCAGAGCCCTCCTCTCTCCAGCATCAAGGTTACGTTTGGCAGTGAGTGGCTGGACCAGCAGATGAGTGGCTGAGAAGCCCTTGGTGGAAGCAAACCTGTTGCACTACAGCCATGCTCATGCCAGTCTGCCCTGGCCACAACTGACAGCATTGAGCTTGTACTTAGAGCACCGAAAAAAAAGAGCAAGAAATGCAGCATTTTCTGTTAGTCCCCAAGCTGTAGGTTACTGCAGAGGGCCCTGGAATAGGTACGCAGCAGTGGGTGGGCTGCTAAGCAAAGGGTGCTCAAAAGCACACCCAGGTTTTCAGAGTTCCTGAAATATTAAATGTAAATATTGCCACTAGAGGGTGTCAGGGACACAGCTACGGAGAGTCCCAGGGCCCTGCTGCCAGGACAAGGAGGAGGAGGAGGGGGGAGCCTGGAGATACTCCCCTTTCCCCCAGGGTGGTGCCCATGGGCATCCCTCCTCAGGAAGCCTGCACACACAGCTCCAGTCAAGCCCACCTCAAATGCACACACCTCAAGCAATGAGCACTTGATGAGCTACACAAAGCATTTACAGATCGGGAATTAAGGCCATTTACTTTGGGATATGGAACTGGCTTACAGTCTCCCAGAAAACAAGCACGGAGCAGAGACAGGAGTTCCCAGGTCTGGCCTCGGCACGCACCTCAAATTCTCCAATGCGCTCTCCTCCGAGCCCCAGGACCAGCTCCGTTTCCAGCAGCTCCCAGTGCCGTGCTGAACTCTGCCTCAGGCAGACAAAGACGACACAGGCGTCTCTCTTTTCCCCAGGCTGGCTCTGGTTCATCCTTGGGTATCCAAAACCCCAACCACCCCCAAGGGGTAGCTATCAAAACTCTTATGTGCCAGGCACAAACCAGAGAGCTACCAACATTTCATCTACTCCCAGGCAAGGCATCAAATCTGCCTGAGATGCTGTTTCCTTGTTAAGCGATGCAGGAGGAGCGTCAGGCTGGGAGCCAGAGTCTTCCTAGCTCGAGCTGGTAAAACAACACTGTGAAAATCACTTAGCACCAGGGTAGCCTTACACTGTAGGCTCTTCAGGAGTGTAACAACTTACACAGGCTATCCAGCACAGTGGGACCATCTCAGGGCCACTGTCGGACAAGTAAAACCCACCAGCCTCTTCTTCCCTTGGATTTCGTTATAGCTTTTACCCACTGATACACTTTAGAGGCACCCTATGGTGCTACCCTGTGTCCCAAACTGACCACTTCATACTACCTGGACAGAGCTAAGCTTGCCAAGTGTCAAGTGTGAACTACTAAGGAAGAACAAATACATGTTCTCTCTACTCCTAGGGAGCTGCTTCTGGCTGAGAAATACCGCTCTGGATTTTGCAGGGAATTAGAGCAAGAGTTATGTTTCCATCTGCCCCGCAACATCTTGTTGCCCCGCAGGGATCCCAGCTCAGCGCCATGAACCTCCTTCCCCAGCCCCTCTGGCTGTGCGTGCAAGACAGAAACAAGCTGCTCAAGACGAACCGCGATGCCAGCGCCACCAGCCCAGAGGTGAGCAGGCACCAAATGGCACCGTGAATGGCACCACCGCAGCATGGGGACGCATCATTTCGTTATTACCCTCTCCAGTCTGCTAACCCTCCTGCGACCATCCGTGCCATCCCAGGGAAGGAGGGTCTGCCACCAGAGCCACCCCGATGCCACAGAAACAGCTGGAAGGGACCTCTCCTCTCCCAGCCACTGCAAGCTCTCAGGGAGCCACGCTCCTTATATCCCTCCCCCACACCACTATTGATTTCCCTTCCTTACAGGATCCAAATACGCGTGCATGCGTGTGGCAGGAGGAAGGGGTGGTGATAAGGCAGGAAAGATATCTAGATTAGCAATGTAATCCGCTCAAGCCCTCATGCCTGGCAATTAGCTGTACATGCCGATCCATACCTGCTGCAGCACACCAGACACCGCTCTTCCTCGTCAATCAAAAGCTCGTGCAATGTCTTCAGCATGGAGGAAAACACATGCTGTGTTATGCTGCAAAACTGATGAAGACCCTCAAATGTCGCCTTTGCAAGTGGACAAAACTGAGCAAATCAGTAGTGTCCTTCTCTAGCCTTATTTTTTAAGTCCCAACTGAAAACTCGCAGGTGGCCTGGGGCAGGCAGAGCTGTGTTCCTGTTGCTGCTGCTTCAAAGTTTTCCCCACTGCCCAAGGTCCTACCTGGGACCCGAATTTGAGGAGGCAAACCTACCACCCCAAGATGTAATTTTGCTGTGACTGAGTATGTGGGGTCTCCGAGCAAAACCTTCCCTCTTCTCTTCCTCGCCCACCAATGCATAGCAACAGGCTCCTGGTACCACGGGGAAAATATAAAGCAAGTGCTAATAATCTGGTTGGTTTGGGGATTACTTTGCTTCAGTAAAGCCCCACCTGCACTAAGAAATAAGGACGGTTTAAGACAAGTTTAAATGAAAGGCTGCTACTAATTGTTTAACCAAATTAAATAAGAAGTCATACACTTCTGAATTAGTCAAGGAATTCACTTCAAGCTCCTGAAGGGGTGAGGAGAACTTGCGCTGTGGGCTAAAGAAAAGCAGTCAGAATATACTTTTGATCCTCGTCAAATATCTAAGCCTTATTTTAAATAAGAAGTTGAACTATGAAGTCACCTTCAGCTGCTGCACAATCAAGAAATACAGGGTGAAGCACTTCAGTCAACTCCAATTGTATCACCGCAACATTCCGCAGTAAGAGCAATAAAATAAAATAAAATAAAATAAAATAATGCATCCCCAGTTTGCATGCTTGCAGCTTTTTAAAAGGGTAGTTTGTTACTGATTCAGCTGCTGGCAGAAGGCGAGAGGGGAGCCGAAGAGTTAAGTAAGACGGCATGGCAGTTGTTTCACAGCAGTAGGAATAAATCCTCCGATTACAATAGTATCCTTGTTTGTACATTAACGACTAGCTGGGATGATTATGCCAATAGAAATGCATCTCCCAAAGCAACTGGGTGAGTTCAAGCAGCCAGTGGGAAAGGGCGCAGGAAAGAAAAAGTAAATAATGTGGAAGAAAGGGGAAAAGAGAATCAGAGAGAAGACGTGAGAACTGGAAATTAGGTCAGCTTTCCAACTCAGGGCCTGAACTTCTTGCTTGCTGCGGGCTCTGTTAATCGCACACCCAGCCTGCCCCGCACGCCCCTTCCAGGCTGTCACTGTGCTCCTTCCCAGGCAGCGGCAGAGGATCCCGTTGCACAACCTGCTCCCACTCCACAACGTGCCTTGCAAAAGGAGCTTCCCAGCCAAAGCTGCACGGGACCCCCAAGACGGACGGTGCAGTCGCAAGCCCGTGCACCCACCCCGGGCACACAGGGCAGCGATGCTCTCCGTGCACCCCACCCCGGGCACGCAGGGCAGCGATGCTCTCCCGCAGCTTCCCAAGCCCCACACAAACCCACAGGGGTTGGCAGCAGGCACCCCGTGGCCGCACCAGCAACCCCTTCTCTGTGTGCCCAGGGTGGGCGTGCAAGGGGAACAGACGTGCACAGCCCCAGCCCCAGCTTGTCCTTGAGGGACCCAGGGAAGCTACAGCTTTTCCAGCTGCTTGCAGATTCCTGAGAGCTTCAGCTCCAGGAGAAAGGACACTCGCCTTCCCCTTTCCCCCCAGGCTTTACTGTGGGGCTCCAGCACCACCAGCACAGTGCTGTTCAGAGCAGTTCTTCAAGCCTCCTTCCGCCGGGGAGTGGTGGATGCTCTTCCAAAATTGCTGGTCCCCTTCTCTCGACTGCTTCTGACACAGCGTGGCGGACGCCAGGAGCAGGTTCACGCCTGCAGCCTGTTTTGCTGTCCCACATCACCACCCTGTCCTCAGCTGAAGCAGCTTCGGGGAGCAGGGGAAGGCAGGCTCTCACTAACAAGCTCCCTTCTTCTCTCTCCACCCACTCCATCCAAAAACACCCCAAGGAGCACGTGGTTATTAGGACATCTAATTTAGATGGAGAAGTTCAAATGACCTCA